>NW_027020025.1:5530202-5591057 GCF_013076305.1 Rhopilema esculentum | reverse complement strand
AGACATTCGAATAGACATTCGGACTTTGATTGCTTCTTACAAAAAAACTATAAAATATATTAAAAAGATATTTCATAGAGAGAAACATAGAGAGAAACGTTGCCTCGAAAATTGATCAAAACCGCTTTAGACTTTACGAGACCCAAAAAAACATCTCTATCTCATCAATTCTAGTTGATTTACAAAGTTTCAGTTGATTCTGAAACAGTTTTTTGAAAGTTATTGCGGGACAGCGGCACATCAGATCTGAGTTATAAGGCTTCAGTATGGAGCTCGAAAAAGCGTTGCCTCAAAAATTGATCAAAACCGCTTCAGACTTTACGAGACCCAAAAAAATATCTCTATCTCATCAATTCTAGTTGATTTACAAAGTTTCAGCCGATTCTGAACAGTTTTTCGAAAGTTATTGCGGGACACCGACTCATCAGATCTGAGTTATAAGGCTTCAGTATGGAGATCGAAAAAGCGTTGCCACGAAAATTGATCAAAACCGCTTCAGACTTTACGAGACCCAAAAAAACATCTCTATCTCATCAATTCTAGTTGATTTACAAAGTTTCAGCTGATTCTGAACAGTTTTTCGAAAGTTATTGCGGGACACCGGCACATCAGATCTGAGTTATAAGGCTTCAGTATGGAGATCGAAAAAGCGTTGCCTCGAAAATTGATCAAAACCGCTTCAGACTTTACGAGACCCAAAAAAACATCTCTATCTCATCAATTCTAGTTGATTTACAAAGTTTCAGCTGATTCTGAACAGTTTTTCGAAAGTTATTGCGGGACACCGGCACATCAGATCTGAGTTATAAGGCTTCAGTATGGAGATCGAAAAAGCGTTGCCTCGAAAATTGATCAAAACCGCTTCAGACTTTACGAGACCCAAAAAAACATCTCTATCTCATCAATTCTAGTTGATTTACAAAGTTTCAGCTGATTCTGAACAGTTTTTCGAAAGTTATTGCGGGACACCGGCACATCAGATCTGAGTTATAAGGCTTCAGTATGGAGATCGAAAAAGCGTTGCCTCGAAAATTGATCAAAACCGCTTCAGACTTTACGAGACCCAAAAAAACATCTCTATCTCATCAATTCTAGTTGATTTACAAAGTTTCAGCCGATTCTGGACAGTTTTTCGAAAGTTATTGAGGGAGAACGACTTAGGTAAGTTTCTACTTGAGGGGTTTCCTCTGAGTTTGTTGTCGTTTCCTACAACTGGCGATTTTTGCTGTTATTTGATCTAAATTAGAGATACTTTGCTATAAGGGTAGGTTTTTTGTACTTTCAAGTCGATTTAGATGTTTCACTTCAAGTATTTAGGTGTAGGTCGCTTGAAATGAGGGCCTGCTACGACATCGCGAGGGTCGGTCGCCATTTCAAACTTGGATCGTGTCAAAACTTTTTGAGGTTTTTTCCTTATTCTAGCAATAATTTCGCGTATCTTCTAGAAACAACTATCAAAACCAACGGAAAATCCAGCAAAGTTTCTGTCATTCAAAGGCCTTTTGGCTACTTGCTTTACTTTTTTTATGCGAATCGGTTAAAGTCCGAATGTCTATTTGCAATGAAATTTAGGCCGTGTCAAAAAATTTTCGACTTTTTTGCTCACCTTTGGAAGTATAGCGCATCTTATTATGAACAAGATACATGAATCAACAGAGAATCCAGCCAAGTTTCTCTCTATGAAATATCTTTTTAATATATTTTATAGTTTTTTTGTAAGAAGCAATCAAAGTCCGAATGTCTATTCGAATGTCTATTTGAATGTCTAAGCGAATGTCGCACGCTAAATAGCGGAACAAAACCGCTCTTCAGTTTTCCTTTAATAACTTTTTAAATAAAATTTTTGGCCCAAACCAACGTTAATTCTCTTTCTAGAAACCTGCTAAACTTTTTTTCATAGACTGCAGTCGGTTTTTGCATTTTGTTGCGCTTTTCTTTTGCGTCGAAAGTAAAGGAATTTTTCGAAAGTGTAAGTTTTGCATAAAATCACTATAAAGCCGCTACATCCCGTGCCGAATTTTGAAGAGTTGAACCTAATTTTAAGATGAATGAAAAACAATACGAAATTAAAGACGATGCAGGCGTAGCACTTGGCACAACTTCGTGGTTGAGGCGGATCCAGGGCATTTTTTAACATAATCAGTGGTGGGGGAATTGCCGCACCAGGCCCTACCACTTCCCTCACCACTGACGAGCAAAATGCTACTTTTACCCCAAATGTCTAGGCCACCGTGGGGCCTTTTCGAAAGAATAAACATAATGCAAATGTGCAGGCGAAAACAACATGATATCATATTTTCTATCATCGTGATGTTTTGGTTAAATGGCTCCACTACTGCAACTGCAAGAAGTCGAACAGGCTATGCCTTCAGTAGAGAGAACTTTCAGATTTTTTCATCGAAAACGATTTATCAAAGACGTAAGAAGCATTAGAAAACTGGAAGAGGGTCATCGGCTTAAAGGGGCACCCTAACAAAGATTCTACAAGGTTATACAACATGCTCTAAGGGGCACCCTAACAAAAATTCCAGAAAGTTTGAGAAAGGCTGTTTCTAGAAACAGAAATCTTTGGCAACTATGCTTTTAGATAAGATAAAAATGGCTATCAGAATTTTTTTGCAGTCATTTTCTTGCATTCGTTTAAAACGTTGTTAATTTTTTTAGGATAATTTTGTTAGTCAAACTAATTGCTTCTTAAAAACACAGGCCACAAGGAAATTTGTCACCATTCGGCAGACTGCTATGCGTTTGTAGTTTTAATGCTATTAAAAGCAGATTCCAAGGAAATATTTTAGATCATAGCCCCAAAAGGTCACCTCCCCCCCCCCCCTATTCTCTGTGCTCATTTTCTATAGCGACTAAGCATTTCAAGGGCACTTTTTGGGTATGCAGTTGGCAAAAAGGGCAACCTGGTTAACTGCAAAAGGGCATTTTCTTTAGATTATTTTCAAGTGGAGGGGGGCACGTGTCCCCTGTGCTCTCGGTTCCTACGTCTATGCTTTAAAAGAAACCCATTTGCTAGGTACCTGATCTTAACTATTCCATGTTAAGGTTCCAATTTTGTTTATAAACACACTATGTAAGAACGCTTTGAAAAGACTTTGTGTTAAATCTTTAATCCTCAATCCTCAATTCTAAAGAATTTCAGTATGGAAACAGCGTGATCATGATGTCATAAACATTTTGATTAAAATAATAAATATTCAAACAACGCAAAAATTTGAAATCCACATCAAAAACTGAACTGTTCAATTCTTTTAGTTTATGTCCTTGGTAATAACATCTTAACCAAAAAGTTAGCTTCAAGATATATGTATGAAACATCCCAGCTAGTCCTTGCTACAAACCAGGATTTTAGCGTAAGTGGAAATATAAAACAGTCTTAGGCACTTTTCCGAAAATCCTGTTCAATTTCTTTTTCTTGAGGTGAGCGTGGGCCCTTTTGAAAAATGCCCCACCACCCAAAAATCCTTAAAAAATGCCCTGCCAGCTAGTCCTTGCTACAAGCCAGGATTTTAGCGTAAGTGGAAATTTAAAACAGTCTTAGGCACTTTTCCGAAAATCCTGTTCAATTTCTTTTTCTTGAGGTGAGCGTGGGCCCTTTTGAAAAATGTCCCACCACCCAAAAACCCTTAAAAAATGCCCTGGGCGGATCCGCCTCGGTTATGGTACACACAACAGCACATAATAAGAGTGTTGATAGAATGTCAGGGCAGTCTTTTACGGACACCAGCTGTCGACAAATCCGGTACTCCCTGGAATACTTTTTGGGGCGCAGGGTGGTACTCCGGGAATACTTTTGCTTAAACTTTATTTAACATCAAATTTTATTTCACTGCACTTAACTTCTGATGGTTTATAGAAAATTTCTCTAGTTGACTCTCTTTTTCTTTCAAAAGCAGTTGCACGCAGCTAAATTTTCACAGTGACATAAAAAATGGAAGAATATAATTTTTAAACTACAGTGTACATTATTCATGTTTTAATTTTTTAGATATAAACCTTGAAAATTGTTATAGCAAGTAATGAATCAAGAATTATATTCCCAGTATAGATAATAGCTAGGGGTGAAATCACTTCTAAAAATCTCGTACACCTTTCATAAATTACCAAAAAAATCTCTAAAATCTCTTGAAAAATTGCTGAAATCTCAAAATCTTTCAAATAAATCATGGGCTCTGAGAAATCTCACAAAAATTTAAAATCACTCAAAATATTCTTGAAATCTTGAAAAGAAATCTTACAATCCAGAAAATAAATCTTGAAATTTATTTTCAAATTGTTTCGGCGGTGGCTGAAAGATTTTGCAAAGTCCTGCCATATTTGAAGCTTATTTGAACCGAAAACAAAAATCTTTGCAGTTTATAAATCTATATCTCTTATCATGAGAAAACCATTCACATCAAACACCCCTGCCTCTGCTCACCTGCTCAAAAATAGCTAGCCTCGATCCGACTCTCAAACTCGATGTGACGGCACTAAAGTGATGATGTCACAAATAGCTATTTTTAGATTTAGGAATTTTGACCATAACTCTCAAAAGAGCATCATGAAATTCTACTTACTGTGTCACAACTTAGCTGAGACACGACCATATGTGCACCGGCTCTTGCCCCATCAAACCTCTGTAATTTAGCCTCTGTTCCTAACTTTATGAACCAGGCCAGAGTAATAATAATTCGTTTGCAAACTTTTATTGGTCATATCTCATCCAATTTTGAACATAATTTTGCATTTTGAGAGGTAGTTATGCCTTTCTAAATTCAGAAGCTCAAAAATAGATTTTTATTGACGAGACTTCCAACACCAACATAAAAAAGTTCTTTTTTCAAGATCAATTTATGCCCCTCTTACGTCCACCTTTGCCCACCTCCTGCCCACCTTTTATCCATCTTATGCCCGCCTTCTGCCTACCTTCTGTCCATCTCCTCACCTTCTGCCTACCTTCTGTCCATCTCCTCACCTTCTGCCTACCTTCTGTCCATCTCCTCACCTTCTGCCCATCTTCTGTTCAATTTCTGCCAATCTTCTGCCCAACTTGTGTTATGCCCGATCATAGATCCTGTTGACTAAATTGTTTTATAAGCTAAGATGCTCCATTCTTTTCTCGAAAACTGGCATCAGCAAGTTTCAAAAGCTAATTGTAGAAAAGGCGTGAAGGTAGATTTTTCGGACGAAGTTTTTTTTCCATGTGAGCACCAAACCTATCCTGGGAATATAATATTTCGCTGCCTTTTAAACTGGCAGCTCGTTGTCAATCAGTGTAATGAATACAGAAAGCAAATTGAATTTCGAAATAGCTGTAAATAATTTTGAAAGACTAGGTTTTGAAAACAATAAGACAAACTTGCTGGCTTACAGCTTTTGAGACTGAAATTAAGTTTACTTTTGAATCTTTTTCAATTTTTACATTTCATATTGTGAAAAACCATTTTGGTTGGGGCCTTGTTTTTCGGTATTAACTATTATTTCTGTCACTGTCGGTAGGTTATGGATCACTTTATGACTTTCTCCGTACTTACAAAATTTCCCTCCACAAAGTTTGAGGGCCTAGATTAGAATAATGTTATATTCGAATAAATACAACGTTTGATTCGTTTTGTAGAGAGAAATCAGAGTAGGCTACGAGAGGCCTCTCTTTCACCAGGCAGAGTATCAATTACACGCTCTTCTCGCAGAAGACAAAACTCCTTTGATTCCGATGGCTTTAGTTCAGATGAGGAAGAAAACCTCCCGTACACTATGTCCAGCACCCCGAGAGGCGTATGTCTTATTATCAATAACATGGATTTTAGTGAAGCAAGAAAAAACAACAAGGGATATGATGATCGAGATGGATCAGAAAAGGACGAAGAAAATCTTAAGGAAGTTTTTGAATGGCTAGATTTTGATGTGAAAATCTACAGAGATCAAGCAGCGTTGAATATGTGGAATAAAATTCAAGAATATTCGTCGAAATTCGATCATAGCAAGTATGATTGCTTTGTTGCATGTATTTTGAGCCATGGACAAAAAAACAGTGAGAATGACAAGGATGAAATATGCGGTACTGATGGAAAAGGTATCCCAGTTGATTCGATCATTCGCAGCTTTGATGCAAGCAGCTGCAAGTCCCTGCGTGACAAGCCGAAGTTGTTTTTATTGTCATGCTGCAGATCAATGGGGGAGATGGGTGAAAGAAGTGCCACCAAAGGCACCGTCCAGGCAGATGGATCTCGGTTTAATGGACAAACTCAATCAAAGCTGTCTTTGAGACCTTTGGCCGACCCTGCAGATTTTTTCATTGGGTTTTCCACTTTTTCAGGTAAATTAATTTGCTTTCTTTGATTAATATTTCTGCAGTTATTAAAAAAATGTGTCATTTCTTTGTAACATAGCCCTTGCCAGCCCCGTTGTTCGTCTCGGTACAGCTATCTTCGTAATTAGAAACCTTACTTCGAGGATATTTTGAGCTCCTTTCCTGTGTTACTGGGAAATTTTTGCTGTCTCGTCTTCCTTGAAATGTTTTTTACTAAGTAATGGATGCATTTACCCTGAGCCTTCATATGAATTGACTGGAGCAAGGAGATACCTTGCAGCATAAATCCCGGTTATTGTTCCTCTCGCTCAGTTGACTTATCATTTATCAAGTAAATACTGCTTTTAGTTAATAATGCTTTCAATAAACAGCCATATAATTCGAAGGAGAGGTATCGAATTATTTAAAAGAGATGAGAAAAAACGTTTGACTGCCCGTCTATAATCCATTTTTACCACCCTGTTAAGGAAATCGTCAGCGAAAACTGTAGTAGGCTATCCAGGAACATACACCAAGCGGCCCTAATTTTACAAACCCTTTCTTTTGGAAAAATTGAAAATAATAGAAAAGATTTACATGCAAATTGAACAAGTCTATCTCGAGATTAAAATTATGTCGCTTGATACAAGTCCCTTCCGGTGCCACTTTAGTTTATTGTGGGGCTACTCCTCCTAAGAAAAAAACGGTATTTATTCTTTTTTTGGTTGTCTGAAACACGTTTTGTTGGATGTTTAACTTGTGAAATCGAACAATACGTTAAAATGGCTTTGAAAACATTTTGAAACCATTCTTTTGCTTTTTTTCAAAGCCGTTTTCAAGTTTTGTACCGCAAAACATTGTGAACGCTACGTGTAAGCCCAAAGCACGAATGGCTTAAATGGGGTTTTAAAATACGTTGACAAATTTATAGAAATTAATGACTGTTACCTATATCTATATCATTAAATTTCATAGCTACTCTCTTTGCATCGTCTAAAGTCTTGCAACAAGGAAATCCATGGTATTTTCTCACAAAGAAAGTTTTTCTCGAATCCAATATGTATCTTGAATGGTCACTATAATCTATTATTAGGCTGCAAGAGTTTACGTGACAAAAGCAAAGGAACTTTCTACATATCGACACTTTGCAATGTTTTTCGTAAGATGGCTAGAAAGGATAATTTGATGACGATGATGACAAAGATCAACAGGAAAGTCGCAGCCATGGAACATTCGACTCAGGTGCCCAACCCATCCATGACTTTACGAAAGCTGTTGTTTTTCAATCCGCAGACTGACTGGCGTGGGAAGAAAACTGCCACCAAAAACTGAGAATGTCGACAAGTAAGGACTGCTTGAAGTACACATAAGATTCTTAAAAGCGAACGACCGATATCAAACTGGCTTATGCCATCTACAAAACAACTATTGGCCAATTAATAAGCGCATGATTGATATCATGCATGTTGATTGGCAAATAGGCGATTGAAAGATTGCTTTAAAGCCACTTTTATATCTTTCAATGCTTTTGAGTTAATTTATCCTATCATGATATTGAGTCAGTTGTAAAAAGTCTACCTTCCTGCAAAGCAACTTCAATAAAAGATCTCTCCTTCTAAAGTTTTCGTCTGAACTTGAGAGTGTAAAAGTCTGGTAATGACAAAGGTTAAGTGAAATTTTATTTTGTTATGTTTCCTTCTGTTCTATTTTGAAGGATGCATACTCGCGCAACTGTTGTCTACTGCAAAGGGATAAATACGTAGTTCGTGCAAACCAAGGATTGCCACTATCCCTTTTAAATACATGACTTCGAGGAAAACATATCCTTACCAATAAGACGAAATATTCAATAAACAGTAACGAAGGCCAAGGGATAAGCTCATTAAACCTTTAATCAAAATGTAGCTGATGGTTACGGAAGAGAAAAAAAAGGAAAAACGTGCTCTTGAGTTTCATTAACGTTTCGTCTACGTGCCAAGTGAGAAAGCAATTGCTACGTCACTAGAAACAAATTGCATTACTCTTATGGAATAATCAAAATTCAAATACCGCTTAAAATCGTTTTGTTTTAAAATATGGCCTTTATGCAACTAGTCAACCCAGTTGACAAAATACACACATGTCATTGCTTCCGCTATTGATAACTCCCCCTTCTCTTTCTGATTCCCCTTCTCCTTCTACCCCCTTCTCCTCCTGCTCCTTCCCCTTTCCCCACTCCCTTGTTATCCCCTCCTCCTTCTCTTTCTTTCTTTTTTTCCCTTCTCCTTTTCTAGTACCCCCTTCTTCTTCCCCATCCTGTCCCCTTCACCTTTTCCTACTCCTTCCTCGCTTCTCCCATCTTCTCATTTTCCTTTTCCACCCTCTTCCTTTTCCTTCTCTTTCCTCTCCTCTTCCCTCTTTCCCCTTCCCCACTCCCTTTCCTCTACTCCTCCTTCTCCCCCTTTCTTTATTCCGGACAGCTGAATTCTTCATACGTCTTTCGACATTCATCTTCGTGTCCTAACTTCTCACTCCGCTTTTTACCAAGCGTTTTATCTTTAACCCTTTTCTTGTTTCCCTTCTTCCCTTCTTTCTTCCCTTCCCATTCCTTTCTTTTTGTCCACCTTTTACTGCTCACTTCCTATCACTGTATGTTAATAAACCCACGTGAAACATGTTGTATCTGTTAAAGGTTTTAACCAATCAGCAGTCTTTATTTCTAAGTATCTGCTATCATATAGTCTTTTCTTGAGCTTCATTTATACAAAATCTGGCATTAAGTCGTTTGCTTTGCATAAAGATTTTTAAGGTATTAGCTCTCTGTGCTTATATTTTTCACATTATCTAAACATGATTATTTCCTTCGTAGACATCAAACAAGCTATCAATGTCATCAGGTGATGAAGTTTGACAAAATGAATTTGTGTGGATTCAAATGAAACAGTAAAGTAATTGCTTTGTTACCAGTTACAAAACACAACCGTATTTCTTCTTTTTGTACTTATATTAGAATTTGCAAGCTATCCTCTATTCTTGTTGATTTGCTAATCCATATAATTATAAGTCAGGGACAAAATTGATTGATACAAGTGAATTTTTCCAAAGGAGTTTTCACTCCCCAAACAACCCCTGTAGCGATGGCCTCGACTGAGCTTATGTCATTCATCAATCATACTTTATGTCATAAGTTTGCACAATTATGTACTATGAAGTTACTAATGTTTGAGAGGACTTAGGTTTTTGAGGATTACTATTTCAGGCGTTTAGTATTCAATATTCAAAGAATATGTTTAGTATTCATATTTGCTTGTTCTGATGTTATAATCTCAATTATATCGACGCGATTAATTTGGCAATTTTTTTCAAATTTATGTTTGAATTATATTAAGTTGTCTAAAAATTGTTATGTTTTTGGAACGATCGAAAAATTGCTACGTTTGTAAAACGATCCCTAAGTTGCAATATCAAATGTAGTTTCTTTGAAGCTTTTTTTTAACAATTGATGTTGCCTGTGTCTCTGCGTTTATAAGCAGAAACAGACAAGAATTAAATGCACAAGCAGAGACATATCCAGGTCATGGCACCAGTTTATTGTGATACGGTCAGTTTTTAGCAATTCTGTATTTTCCAAAAAATGATTAACTGTAGAATTCAAGAGACTAGAATTTGGAAAAAAGGATTGAAAAAATTCCTGACCTTCTTACCAAGCAGAACCCCCCTCGCTCATCCAGGGGCGTAACTTGGCCAGTAGGTTTGGGGGGGGGGTGAAAAGGGTTTCTGCCCTGCAAAACTGAGTGATGCCCTGCAGACCTCGCAGCAAAGGTTTGTCTATACTCTATAGTTTACTAGTGAAAGCTTCACCAGTGTACACTGGTCTTTACCAAGGACAAACTTCTAAGCAATAAAAAGAAACTTAAAACTTCATTGCCTATGAAATATCTATTTCTCTACGTGAGCGTAAATTATATGTCAAATTTGATTTTCTTTGATAATAAAGCTTCTATATCGTTGCATATGATTTTTTGGTGCAGTGGCGAAGCAACGAAATTGAGCCCGGGGGGACTAAGAATCAAGTTTAGTGAATAAGGAGGACCCACCATGGTTGGGTCCGACGTGAAGAAAATTTTTGAAATTATACCTTGTAATAGGGCGAAAAGGCATCTTTCAGACTAAAATTTAGCAAAATACTATTGTGCTAAAAACTGATTATTGTTTATTGGGAAAAATAGGGAGGGGGAATATCATGCTAAAACTCTAGTGTAAGACGTTGGGGAACGAAAGAAACGGCAGCCTTTCGCTTCAGATTGCACGTAGTTGTGAAAACATTGCAATGATACAGAAAATGATTTACTGAATTAATGCAAATAAAAGAAAAATAATGAAAAAATATACGTGAAAAAGTTAGTAATTAGATCAAACAAAATCGGCATCTTAACAGTTTACTCTCTTTTTATTTCATGCACTGTTAAAAATTAATAGAAAAAATGATAAAAAAATTCTTATCTTGACCAAAGTGAGGGCCTTCAGCCCCCTATTCCCCCCCAGTGACGCCGTGCCTGTCATGAAAATAATTTACAACTTAAATTAATTGATAAGGACTCAACCTTGCCCTCATAAACATATGCATCAATCATTGCATCCATTGGCTATGACTTTCGGTAAGACATGATTTCGCTTTGCAAATAACGGAGCTTTTTCTTACATACCTGTTCCGTTCTCTAAAATGCAATATCAGGAAGGTAGGTTCATAACAAATATGATATTTCCATTTCAAAATTCCTAAACGGCCCTTTACAAACTTCAGGGGTGACATTTCTGCGTGGGAACAAAGCTCTTCTTGGCGCCCTGCGAAATCTTCGATTGCCCTGCGAAATCGACTGTTTTTAAGATTAGGGGGGTGTCACACCCCCCCCACACCCCCGGTATTTTCGCCCCTGCGCTCATCCACAATTTCTTACCCTTACACAATTTCATGACGTTTGTTCATCACATAAGAAAATAGATAATTAGCTGTGCCAAATAAGCTGGGTAGAAACTGCGCCACTCTTGACATGAATTGAAGAATGCGCTGAAATGTTTAAAAAACATGTTTTGCGACCAAACCAAATGGTTGTGCTATAACTTTTAAGTTTTTTCCGATTAGAGGATCTGGGCTTTCAAGAGGCTGACTTTGTTGGAGGGGGAGGGTTCTGATTCAAGAATTTAACTCATTAAAAAAATTAATCTGACGGCTCCGGTGGCAAAAAATATTTATAATATTTCCAGAAAAAATATTTCTGAGGTTAAATAATGGAGACCCGGACAGGGTAATCGGGACCACCACGAAGGAGAATTCAAGCTGAGAATTTTTTAATTTTGTTGCATTCAGCTCGCTGGAAAATGCCCTCTACGGAGCAACTTTTACAAATGATATTAAAAGACTGAAGCTATTTGATGGTTTCAATTTTTTCTTCTGCTAATGCAACATGATAGGGTGGAATTATGTTCAGACTGGGACAAAAGTGTTCAGTTTGGGTGGACGGGATTAAGTCTTGATATCGAGAATATCTAGTTTAAATAATAAAAGTCCGATAAAGTTAGTAGATTTTTTCAAGGCTTCTTTTTAAAAGCAGCCACTTGTTCGTTACCTTTATAAGATAAATACCATCAAACGAGATCCTTTTGACAAACCAAAAAATGCGATTGTAGTCCTTCATTCTCTAAATCATACTGAAAATGAAAATCAGTACGTCTCCCTATAGATATTGCCATAAATGTGTACAAACGCCATCCAAGTATACAACTGATAAAGCAAAGGGTAACCAAAGCCTCTCCTTTTAGCAGCATACCTGTGGAAATATTAACTGACAAGGGTGCCTTATCTTTGTGCGTATCGTAAAGGCTTCAACACCAAACATGCATGCATTTCTTAGATCGATTGAAAAATGCAGATCTTGCCTGGATATTAAAGGGTTCGCCGATGCAATTCTAATGGACCTTTCAAAGGCGTTTGATTATCTGAATCATGAACTACTCATTGCAAAGCTTGACGCTTACGGTTCCAATCTTTCGAATAGGAAAAAGTAAGTTAAGATCAATGGGTCATTCAGTTCCTGGCAGGAATCAATTAAAGGGGTACGGCAAGGCTCTGTTTTGAGGGCGCTCTTATTTAATGTATTCATAAGTAACCTTTTCTTTTTGGTATAAGAGACTGAAATTTGGAATTATGCTGATGACACGACCATCTACGGGTGCGGTCATGAACTAGAACTTATTGTATCTAGCCTTGAAACAGATGCTCAGAAGCTCTCTAAGTGATTTCTTGATAACAGTATGCAACTGAATCCTGACAAATGCTATCTTTGATTCTTGGGGAGAAGAACACTGACGAATCAGTGTAGATTGGTGCAACTACAATACCAGAATCTTTTGAAGAAAAACTTTTATGTGTAACGCTGGATTAGAACCTAGATTTGAAGAACGACGTAAATGCACTTCGTAAAAAACCTGGACAGAAGCTGTATGCACTTGTACGTATTTCAAGCTATATGGATGTTGAGAAACTAAGGGTTATGATGAAGGCCTTCGATGTTTTTCAGTTTAGCTACTGTCCACTTGTTTGGATGTTTCATGATAGGTTGGTTAATAAAGAAAATATACACAATTCACGAGAGAGTTTTGAGAATCGCATGCAAGGATAGTTATTCAAATTTCATAGAATTGACGACGAAAGCAGATAAAGCTTCCGTTCACCAAAAAAATTCGTAGTTGCTTGCTACTGAAATTTTCAAAACTCAAAGAAATTTCAATCCAAGTCTCACGAATAAAATGTTTGCGAGGAATGATACTCTATACACACTTCGAAGTGGCAGAAATATTTTAGCACCAAAACCATACACGGCAGGGTATGGTATTGAAAATGCACTTTTCCTTGGAGCGAAGATATGGCAAGAGTTCCAGACATTGAATAGCTTCAAAAGAGACATTAAAACCCGTCAGTTTGGTTGCAACTGTAGATTGTGCAAATAATTTTTTAAAAATTTGGGGTTTTTATGATTGTAATTTATATCCTCTTTGTTGATAGATTTATCCTTGTAAGTTAGTTATCATCAACATGTATTTAGGATTTTGGTTGGCATTAATTAGAAAATTTATTAGCTAGACGAGAAGCCAAGCTAAAATAAAGCAATCATTATCATAATTATATAATAAAAGACAAAAATGAAAACTGCTTGTGAATTGTACATTTAATTTCAATTCCGCAAAAATTACCCAAACTTTCCGTCTGATTCTTTCAAGAAAAAGTTATTTTCAGACGTATTTCCCACTGAAGAAAACAAGATAAAATGTAGAAAATGAATTTTAGAACAACAATCATGTTGTTATCATGAACGACTTGTAAATACTGTAATCGGTCGACCTCATTTTATGTATCATCAATTGCCTTAGTTGAGAAATCGATGATCGAACTTAATATCAAATACCATAAATAGACTATTCTTCTTGTTACTTAATTATGGCGTGGTCAGTAAAGATTTCTTGAGGTTCCCGCCCAAAAATGACCTATTTCAAATGATCAAAATATGCAGTTTCCTTAAAGTTAGACATGATCCAAGATGTTTTCTTGTCGGAAAATCGTGGGCCTGGCCCCCCCCCCAAGTGGAAGCCTGAATTTCCATCACTGGTTTGGCCAGAAGGGGGGGGGGGGGAGCAAACTGGTCGGAACATTTCCTGTTCTGATTAACTCCTAATGGAAATCAAGCTAAAGAGTATGTAACAACCTATAATGTCAAGATACAAAGGAAATACAAAGTGATTGAAGTCAAAGGCAAGTGGGCAGGACATGTAGCACGAATGAAGAACCACGAATGGGCTAAGAAAACGACAGAATGGACTCCGTGGGACAGGAAGAGAGGAAAGGGAAGACCAAAGAGAAGATGGAGAGATGAGATCGAGCAGAAGGCAGGCAGCACGTGGACCCAGAGTGCCCAAAACCGTGATGAGTGGAGAAAGATGTGGAGGCCACCCGCCAGCAGTGGTGTGACAGGCTAATGATGATGATGATGACAAAGGAAATGTTCTCTTCTCAATTTGATTCTTAGTTGATAGCCGAGACTCGCTTTCAAAATCAGCTTATGAAAACGAAACAGTTCTCGGAATTCCGAACTGGGGCCTGACTGAAGAGTAGAAATCATTTGCTGGCAAAATCAAATGTGATTCTTATATCTTGAATGCACTGTCACTGTGAAGATGAAAACAGAACTGAGAATGATTTTAAAAACACATAAGAGTAAGCTGATATCATGTGTAACGGAAGGCATATTGCTAGGCCTCCTTGCTAAGATGGACATCTATTTAGACGATATGGACGTTCAAAGGATCAAATGCGAAATGCAGAACAATGGAAAAAGTTCTGCCGCGTTTGAATTGTTTAGATGTTTACAGTCAGCTGATGATGCCTCATTCAAGGAACTTTTAGCTTTCTTGCAGAAAAACAAAGCCACGAAATCAGTGTACATAGCAATCTCAAACGAGTGTACAAAAAGTGGTCTTCAGTCAATTCTTCCAAGGGAAAGGAATGTTTCAGGAGAAATTTGCGAAAAGAGCGAGAAAGGTAGGACCCAGATATATGTTCTCGTTCCGTTCCTCTACTTACCTAAACCGCGCTGTATACTTTTCAATTATACATACTTTCAAAAGGTCCCTACCAGTCTGCAGAGTGTTGCATGTGCACACACAGGATTTTTTCAGAGGCTTGTCTAATGCACACAAAAACATTGGGCTGCACACGAATTTTCTGGATACTGGAAAGTTTTTTAAGATCACCCTTTTTTAAACGTTGCTTTTTTCCTATCTTGGCCTAAACAACATTTTCTTTGAAATTTGAAATGCTGATGAATTGGGATTTTTATATTCATAAAACAACTTTAACTTGTGTTGGTCAGCATCAGAACCATCTGATTGTCACAAGCTGAAAAAGTTGTTGTCAATAACTAAATTAGAGAACATGTACTGCTTTTGCTATGTGCATTTTGTGAGCAGATTGAGTTTCTCTAGATGATACTCCTGATTTAAAAACTCTGGCATGCAAATGCACACACCAATTTGACTTACGGCCTCAATTTGAAAAAATTCTTCAAATTCTTTTGTATATACAAATTTTTACCTCAGATTTGGATTGAGAGGAATGGTTTTGGTCTACTTGGAAATTTTCACTATGGTATTGCTCACAATATTGATTTAATGACAACATAAAGATAAACATTTTATAAGGGATTTGACAGTGATTGGCGACTAGGTGGGTAAAGTTTCCCCTGGAACGATTTTTGCGGTCAAATCCCTTACAAGTTTTCAAACTTCATTTCTATGCAAAATCTAAAATACAAGCAAAAAAAATGTGAAAAATTGTATCCAGCCTGAAATTATGATGATAAAACCAAATCTGAGCTTAAAAAGGTTGTATATTGATGAAGTTTGGAGAAATATCAAAAAGAGGTTGTAAGTCGAATTGGTGTATTGAATGAAATATGAGGCACACTTTTCAGGATTGCTCAATGAAATCTCAAAGCTTTGTGAGGTTAAAAGAAGGGGGGTCTGGGGGTACCCCCCAGGAAAATTTTTAAAGGCCACACCCTATAGATTACCACAGAATGGCCCTGGAGTCATTTCATATTTCAGTATTTTGATTTGATATTTTAAAATGAGCTATCCTTGCCGTAAAGCCATTGATGCCTAGAATTAAAAATCATATATTCCAATTCTCTGAGAAACTACAGTGTTAGGTTTATTGTCAATTTTCTAAGCGTGGGCTGTTAAGAAGAGGCCTTACTAACATCAAAGGTAATAAAAAGGTCTGAATCAAAGAAACTGAGATTATTTGGGAAACTATAGTATCTGACTTGTGCTCAAGCATGATTATAGGATCAAGAATTTACTCTGTAGAGATCATTATGTGGACTGAATTATGTTACAATCAACTGACTGTGTGCACTGTTAGGAGATTCACACCCCCACCTAGAAGTTTGGCTAAGTACGGAGGAGGTGGGTCAAAATAATTGAATTTTAATCATACAAAATATATGACTGATCCCATGCTTAGATATATTCTAAAGTCAAAATTTTGTGGAACTCTTTAAAGTGCTTTTGCAGGAAATAATTACTGTGCACACATTGTGAGACAAATTGACAAATACTTTGCCCATCAGAAGCATGCTGCACACTTTGGATCAAAACTGAACAGTGTGCACACATTGCACACTTTGTTAACACTCCTGCACACATGCACACATTTGTATTTGCACTTGCATAAACAAGATCTTGTCGAGAACTACCTCCCTCTGTAGACTGGGGTCCCTAATAAAACAATGAAGCATGTTGTTATGTTTCTAGGTCCTAGGCAAACATATTACATGTGCCAAAATTTATTCTTATGAAATTTGATAACTTGGTAAATCCCAACATAATCCTCCGTTCTGGGATGAACGGATTATGTCAGTGATTCTGCATCTCGCTATCTACAGATCTTTCTCAAAAATGGACTTCAGAATTGAAATCTTCCTCTCTAAATTAGTTTATACTGAAAAATTCATGTTGTTTGGACCGTTCAGTGGCGAGTTACTTTGTTTTGAATATTTAGATATTTCTATAGATTTGATCGTAATTTGCTGCTTCAGTGAAAAAATTTCACTACATCAACAAATTCCATTGAATGTTTAGGAAAAGCTAAATTTTGAAAAGGGGAAATTTACAGCCTGATGGCCTAAACAACTTGAAATTTTCAGCACAGACTAATTTTAACATGAAGATTCCAATTCTATGATCCATTTTTTCCAAATGTGAAGATAAAAATTGCCCGGATCAGAGAATTTTTTCCCTCTTATTATATAAATATTATAAAATGAAGTGTAATTTTAGAGTGAGTTACTTTGAGCAAAAATGATGCGTATATTTCACAAGGGAATTTCATTAGTGCTTTTAACTATTCTCTTCTTGTCATTTTTCATTTCATTATTTATTTGCCAGGGTAGAATCCATGTGAAGCTCACGTTGGACATATGCCAATAATCAATAGAAAGACAATGGGAAATCGTTAGTCCATGCCAGATATCTCTGGCGTAAGCTACATGGATTCCACACTGGTTTATTTCAAGTTAAACATACATGCACAATTAAGCATAGAAATAAAACTGTACAAATGATGAGTGCAAGTCTAAATGTGAATAAAATTGTAGCAAATGATAAGTCTAATACAGAAGTAGTTAATGTTAACTAGAATATATCAAAAAAGTTATGTCTAATTTGCACATACTAGAATTTCTAGTAGTTTGAAAACTAACTTGAGGAGAGCATCTCTTTGGTTGAGAACATATTCATTAATGTTTGTGAGCATTTTTGGTTGCGATACATGAATTTTTCATGCCATTTTTGCTAATCTATAGTTTATATGACTAGAGTGGGTCATAGATAGATGTAAGTGAACATAGATTTTTAGATTTTTAACATAGATTAATGAAAAAATACAAATGATTTTGATTTACTGTTGTGGCTGTGTTGTTTGATGCAGATCTGCCATATGAAAGTATGAAAGCTTCAAATAGAGTTGAAGACCAATACCAGCCTTTAAAGTCTGAAAAAGGTGAATATCAAACTGTTGCTGGCAGTGGAAATGTTAAGAGTCCTATCCAGGAAAAAGGGACAGATACACAAGAAGTAAAGAATTCCCAAAATTTTTGTGGAGGTGAAACAGAAGCTCCAGTCAAACGGTACAAAATGACCAGTTCCCCTAAAGGCATTTGCCTAATTATCAATAATGTAGATTTTGTGAATCAAGAAAAGACATGAAGAAAGGGTACGATGACCGTGATGGTTCAGAAGTTGACGAAAAGAATCTTAAAGAAGTTTTCAAATGGCTGGGTTTCGATGTCAAGATTCACAGAAACAAAAAAGCTTTAGAAATGTGGAATATACTTTCAGAATGGTCAAAGAGCAACCATTCTCAATATGACTCCTTTGTTACATGTATTTTGAGTCATGGAAAGCAAGATATTAACACAAACAAGGATGAAATTTGTGGTGTTGATGGCAAGAGTTTCCCAGTAGATGACATGATCCAGGCTTTTAATGGAGAAAATTGCTCTTCTTTAATTGACAAGCCAAAGCTTTTCTTTTTACAATGTTGCCGCGGAATCTTTACAGACAAGGGAATGCCTGAACAAAATAATATTGTGTCAGATGGTTTGCAAGAGCAACATCAAGCAAAAGTGCCAATGCTTTGTGATGTCTTTATTGGATACTCTACTCCTCCAGGTATGCCTGCCTTTACTGTTTAAATTGTGCTCAATAGCAGAGGGTAATAAGAGGGGGCAGGGGCCTGGGCCCTCCAATATTCTAGAAGATCACAAAACCTAAATGTGCAGATGTCCTGAGTTCCTAATGAGCACAAAATGAGCCTCTAAACCCTCTCTCTCGTGACTTTGTTGGTTTGTACAGGTTTTTTCATTAACTCTGTATGTTATTTTTGATATAGTAATTTTCATAGATTCATACCTTCCCCCCCCTTGCAATGTCAAAATCTAAACTACCCCAATTTTTCATAATGTCATTTTGGAATTAAAGGCTTTTTGGAATAATTTTAAAATTAATTTGACTATGTAGCCTGAAAACGATATTCTTTGTTTGTTCGTTCGTTCAAATTCCTAAATTCTTTAGATAGAAGTAGGATGTCATCATAAATTGATATAGCCAGTTTCTTAATTCCTTGAAAACCAAAATCCAAATGTTTTTAATTCCAAATGCTGAATATATGAAACATTATTTTATGCAAAAAAACAAAAAAAGTACTGGCTCAAGTGCAATTTTAAGGGTGTAGCAAAAATTAGTTTCATCAAATACATGCGAATATAATACATGCAATTAATCAATGCAAATATAGAAACAAGGCTAATGGAGCAAAGACCTTGTTCAAAGATTTTTATCATATGTGCTGATATTTGCTTATTGAAAAAGGTAATAATTCAGCTTCAGTAAAGAGGATGGTTCCTGGTGGCATGGGTGTAGCAGATGCTGATAATTTAGGGGGCTTAGTATGAATCTTGCCTGATTATCATTGCTTGATAAAGATAGAAGTGCTTGAATTGAACCTAAAATGTAGAAAAATTTCATGATTAGGTGGGTGGGCTCCTGGGAAATTCCTCCCAACCCTCCCAAATTCTTACGTGTGGGCATTGGCTTAGAACTGTCATATTTCAGAGTACCTTCACTTCTGTTTACATGCTAACATCTACTGGTTAACATCAATCTTTATTACTTAGCATGAACATTTTTAAAATTACATATTCGCATGACTTGTAAATGATTGTTCAGACAGGCAATGGTACACTTTTGTTGAATTATATATGCTTCTCACCTCATATATACTTCTATAAATTGACTGGTTTGTTTGCAAAACACAATCAATAAAATGTTGGTATACCATGACCGTTTAAAAACCGTTTTTGAACACATTATTTTAGGTTTCAAGAGTTGGCGAAACACCACTGAAGGATCTTGGTATATTTCAAAGCTTTGTGAAGTTTTTGCAGATCTGGCAAAAGATTTTGATCTGATGACGATGATCACAAAGGTCAATGATGAAGTTTCAAAGTTTTACACTGACGAGGGTTTTAAACAAGTGCCAAATCCATCAATGACATTGAGAAAGCTACTATTTTTTAACCCGATTCATGGTAGATAATAAAAGTGGATTAGATTCAAGTACAACATTATCTGTATTATCAACAGTAAGGTTTAATGGCTCGCAGCGACAAATGTAAAGCGATTTTTTCAATAGACTTGAAGCAATGGAAGAGATACAAGTTGAAATTGCTAGAATTTCTTAACCCGGTTCGTAAATATTATAAACAATAGGTTTTGTAACACACAGGAACAGATTGATATATTCTCATTTTTAAGCAGATTTGAAGTGAAATGCAAGAGGTAAAAACTTTGAATTTAGGTTGAATATTGAATTCTTTCTCTATCTTTACACAAAAACGGCAAAGCGAATGAAAAGAAACAGGGAAAAGGGGGGAAGGAAACGAAAATGATAATGAATATATAAAAGAGGGAAAACAGAATGGATTTTGAACAAAAAACCGAACTATTTTCTTCTTCTTCCTTTTTCTTCTTCTTTCTTCCTCTTTCTTTTTCTTTGTATTCCTTAGCTTCTTGCTTTATGTTCTCCCTAATTCTTCTTCTTTCTACTTTCTATTCCAATTTCCTTCTTTCTCCTTGTTTTCTCCTCTCACTTCTGTTTCCTTTTTCTTCTATCTTCTCCTTTCTTCACTTTTCCCCCCTTTTTCTTCTTTTTCTTTTACTTCTTTCTAATACACTTTCGCTCTATTTCTTCCTCGCATTCTTTGTCTTTCCGTCCTTTTTTCTTACTTCTTCCTCCTTTTCTTCTTCATTAATGCTCTTGCATTTTTCTTTTTTCCTCTGACATCTAAAATCTGAGCCGAGAAATACATCGGTACAGACCATGAAGTGATCCAGGTAACCCTCCTTATGATGCTAGTCAATAAAATGGACCAGGGACTGGACGTCCTAGGCCTTTAGGAACTGAAAGCCCCTTTCTAGCTTAAATAACAAATGTTTGGTTGTTTTACAGCTTGCATCTTTGCTTAGTGACTCAAAACTTTGATATCATCATGCAATTTGCTTTGTCATTTTGCGAATATATTTTTCTGTTCATTAATTAACTTTGTTTTTTACCTTAATCAGTTGATGTAATGTTGTAGGTCTTTTTAATGTTTTTATTGCACCTTTTGTATAAACATGATTATTAATGATAGATTGATATTATTTGATTAGCTTTAACGTAGCCTGAATATTTCGTGGCAAAGCTAGATTACTTGGAATACTATTGCTATCACTTTTTCAGGATATCGCCTTATCCATACTTTTCTGCAGAAGCAAGGAATGAGTTATTCGTAGCGTCATGTAGGACATGACCAGTCAGCTCCTATAGATAATTGTCTTTTGCAAGAGGGTTTTCACTATTGTAGTCAAAATATCGAATTGAATTAAATTTGGAATTTACCAATGTCCTATTTTGTCTTTTTCTGATTTTTGTTTAATTGTCATTTTTTCTCCATAACACAAACTTTTATTATCTGACGCTTTCTCTATTTTAAAAGTTGAAGATGATTTAATTGTTGTTTCAGTTTATTAAGTGGCTATTCTTTTGTGTTTTCTAAGGCCGCTGACTGCTTCAAAAGAGAACAGCCAGCTAATTTCTGAAAAAATTGTTTTTTTCTCTTGGAATCTCGAACTAGGTGAGACGTTAGCGGCCGCTGATTGGTTAAAGAAACAAACAATTAATCAACTGCATCTTTATTCTTCATACGCCAATTTCAATACAGGCCTGGATGACATTTTCTCCTTTACTCTCCTCCTTGCGAATTTTATGCTCTCAGGAGTGTCAAACGAAAATAACTTCAATATGCTGTGTTTCCCCATTTCGTTTCATATTCAAAAGTTAGAATGCTACGGTTCAAACTTTGTAACAGATATATGGAGAAAGCCATTAAAAGGGCTTGTGAAGCCCAACGAAACAAATGCATATAGCTTCAGCATGAGGCAAAAAGTTATAAGTACGGTAAAACAAAACCTTAAAATCTTAAATGATAATATAACATTTTGGAAAACCGTTAAACCATTCTTTTCGAACAAGATAAAGTCAGTTTAAATCATGAATCGCAAATGGGTGAGATGATTGTCAATTATGATGAAACTTATTGAGCTCACCAGCAAACAAGAAAAACCAGTCAAAATTAGCTCCTACAAAGGGCTTTAAGAATCCAATAGAAGTAGCCAATTCTAATCATTCAATCATTTAAAAAATAAAAGAGGATGTCTTGTATACTGATAAATTTAATTTCAAATTGTGCAGTGAATATGAACTCAAGACCTTGCTAAACTCCCATAGGCAGTGTGTAGTGTGAAGACGTGACTTAATCACATGTCAGGACCAGTGGCGTTTCTACGAATGGCCCCCTCCCCAGTAGTGTTCTTTACCCCTTCTTTGGTCCCCCTAGTTTTTCAAAAGTTTCTATGAAAATTCAATGTTTTCTTCCAAAAGCTGTTAAATAATTTTTTGCCTTTGTTAGGGTTGCTCTCTTTTTATTTTGCTCAATGCGTTCTTTATTGCATTTATTTAAAAAGCTATGGGTTCTGGTAAGCGTTTTGCTTTGTAACCGAGGTGAATATTAATGAAATTTTGTCTCCCTTCTTCAGTTACTAAGAAAAAATAATTCTTGAAAATCATTTGAATTCTATATTTATTATGTATTATGACGAAGATACACCTTCTTGGTGTGGGGTGCACCGGGTAAACCCAAACCAAGATTCTCCACATCCCATTGATAACCCTTTTCACTCCGGAAGACAGCGCAGTGAAATACCAATATTATTCCAGTATACGTTGGCAATCTACTATTGCTAATCGAAATTCTATGATTTGAAATTCTGTGTAACAGAATGATTCGCTTGATCTCATGGAGGTTGGATATAAGATATGACTACTATGGAAACATTTTACCAATCAACTTTACAAAGCTATTAGCCTTTTATTTTTAAAAGTATAGGTCTTCTTTTGAAATCTAATGTTCATGATGCATTATTGTTAAACAGATAAAACTCAGTGGAGTAACGGCCCAAAGTTACCTTTAGTTAAATAACAAACGGTCCCGCACCTTTTGAGGCCCCCAGCAACAATTTTTCTTTGTTATTTTTTTCAGGGGACGCAGCTGCTCGTTACGCCACAAATAAAACTATTCGGCAAAATGATAACAGACTTGATACAGCTCTACCAAGGACATACTTATCTAGGGGGCGCTAAAAATCGGTGCCTTGTAGCTAATTTTGAGCCAACACGCCACATTCTGCTAGATGGCCCCTTTTATTGAAAGCTGACCCCCAGCTAGCCCCCCCAGATTTTTTAGGCTAGATTCGCCACTGGTCAGGAAATATATGAGTGTGAGAGATTTCTAGAACACGGGAGCAATTGTGTTACAGTAAATATAGATTACCATCATTGTGTTTCTTACCTTGTTATATCTGATAATAGTTTAAAATTGTTTACAGTGTACATGTAAAGGTCTTAAAAAACTAAAATGCTGATATTTTGCTAACATTTTACCTGAATCATTTAAGCGAGGCCCATTTGTATCCTACCTTCAGCAGGAATTACAAATAATTGCAAATTTTTTAAGGAGCTAGATTTAGCAGTGATGCCCTTCTGAAGTTCCAAAGGTATCTGGCACGTTAGATCCGACTCAGAATAGTGATAAACAACGCCTTCAGCACATGGAAATAAGTTGTACTGCAAGGATCGGTCCTAGAGCTGCTTCTGCTCAAATAAAGTGATTTGAGAACAAGTGGAGTTGATGCAATTTTATCATTATTCCGTAGCTTAACTATACCCCGCAGATCTAAATGTATCATGATATAGATGCAAATAGCAAATTAATGTAATCACAGAATATGATCTTTCATCTATACTGTGATTTGCACCCAGGAAAGAGCATTACAAACTGCATACAAGGACCCTCCTCAACCTTAAAAAAATAATTCGGTTATCATTCATCAGAGATGCCTAAAGTTGTTTTTGGTAGAAAACTAGAAGAGAAAACACATTTTGAATCTTATTTCTGTATAAAAACATCTGAGAGGACAACTTAAAGCAGTGCATGCAATGGTAGATGTTTACCTCGAAATTACCAATATTGAAAAACTAATAGACTTGACAGAGACGCTGTTGTAGACTATGCAAGTTTATATGCAATATGTAGGGAATTTTAAGATTACTCCTGCATTGATTTCAATACCCACAACCACAGTATCCGCCCGAATGGCACGACCGGACAGTCCGCCCCTGAAAACTTTAACTCCTCACAAAGTTTTCCATTGCAAGAAAGCTGACAGGGACTCTCTCCACTCTTTCTTTTGCTCACATTATAGAGGTTTTTTAAGAGATCTCTATACGTAAAATAAATGGAACGAACTCACAATTTGAGAATTCAAATAAATAAACAAATCTTTCATTTCTCCATCTCAATTTCATTCCTCGATCCTTACTAACTGAACTTTCACACCCCATTGTTTCCATGAATATGAGTTAAAGCCCTGTTTACATTACAACTTTTAGCCCTGTTTACATTACAAAAGAGTCCTCTTCTAAATGGTTCAACCCACAAGGTTCCAAAATTGTCCGAAGGAAGAATCGCCGATTTAAGAAATGGAAGCACTCCTAAGCACTTCAATGCAGAGCTTCTTGTGTCCTGGCTTGCAACTTATGCACCAAAGTTATCAAAAATGAAAAAGCTACTTTTGTCCGTCGCATCAACAACAAAATATTCAAAAACCTCTGCAAATCATCCGTTGATTAACGAATATGGATCCTCTTCTAGCAACAACCTTGTTATTACCCCCTTCATCCTTATCACTGTCGCCCATTAAGTTCTTCATCCGCAAAAGCTCTCCTCCTACTGAATACCTCTAAATCTACAGGATCTAACGGTATACCAGCAATTGTTCTCAAAGCCTGTTCGCGCCAATCCTTAACAAACCTTTCCTGCTCTCCTATTCATTTTTCATCTTCCAAACCTCGAGGAAACTAACCCAAGTTTTTCCTGCTCCTAAAAATGGGGACAGGTCTGACCTGACCAAAAACAATGACCTGACCGTATTTCCAAAACAATGGAGACAATCATTACCAAACAACTTCTCACCTTCCTTGAAAACAGAAAACTTCTTTCTGATCATTTTTCTGCAAAACATCATTTTTGAACACAAAATGTCGCAATTGATAAGAATCAATTAATTTACAAAGCTAATGTTAAACGTTCTAAGGAGCTAGGAACAAAGGGGGGGGCAGGCTTAAGTTAAAGGGCCTTTGAAAGATATCTCCCAGCTTCTACCTATTCCTTCTACTAACTGCCATTTTATTTCGATCTTCTGTAGGTATCTTGAAAATTGGCTGCAATCAGAATATCATGTGAATTTCCTGAGAATTACAATTGTCCAGTTTAAAGGGTATTTTAATCAAAAGGCCACGTTGGCCCCTCTTATCAAAAGGCAACAGGGGTGGTTGACCCCCACACCCCCTTCTTCGGCGTCTCTGTCATCGATAAAACCATCACATTCATTTTTTGTACTTTCCTAGTTGCTCAATATAATGTCATTGCTTACCTGTTACTAATATAAAAGAAAATGAGCCTCACAGCTAAAAAAATTCAGGAAAACGCATTAGTAATTACCAACTTTTATTTGGTTCTCGTTGAAATATTGAAAACTCTTATACAAACTATAACGATCTACAAGCTACCTATAGTAGAAGATGCCAAAAGTGTTGAATAAGACAGTCCTTTCAATTCTGTGAATCTTGCGAAAACAATATTTGGCAATATTGATATGAAGGAACATCACTAAACGACACGGAGCTACTCAATATACTACAAATTAAACCAAAAAAATTTAAATTTAAATTTTTTTAATAATTTTTAGATCATTATATTTAACTTATTTGATTTTTAGATTTAAAATCATTAAATTTTTTTTTTAGTAATTAATGAAAAACTAAAAAATTCCACTAAGTTATAATTTTTTCCGGGCATACGGGTTTCATAAGAGTAAACGTATCTGATATTACAATCACAGTCGTAACATTCTAACTAAATGATCAAACTTGGTTTGTTCTAATCCAATGATGGTCATCTATCATTAATAATCATGTTGATTCATTTCATAATTATCAATCAAAGCTGCGTCGATAAGCATAGCTACGATACAAAAGGGTAACAAGATTACATCACTTGACTCATGTAAGGAAACAAACTAATCAGTTAACGAAATGATGGTGGGTTGGGGTAAAAAATCCATACAGTGTTAAAGTGATATTATAAAGCGTCAAAGTAACACGGCAAATAGCATTTATAGTGATCAAAGTATCGAATGACGTGGAAAATAGTACGACACAAAGCAACCAGGTATTTACAAATAATGCCACAATGAAGATTTTGAAAGCTTCTTCGCGAAAGCAAAAGCTTGTTCACTTGATGGGCTGAGAATTCTTGGGAGAAAAGAGAGAAGGAGGGGGAAAAGATGTTAAAGGAATAAACGAAATGAGAATGGAATCAATATGAAGAAACAGAGAGAAAATACGAAGAAATAAGAAGTAAGAGGAAGAGAGATAAAGAAAGAGTAAGAAAGAAGAAAGAGTTTAAAAAGAAAAAAAAGAAGAGAAAAGAGGAAGATATAGGATAAAAAAGCGTGAATGATGAAAAAGAGGATGAAAGAGGAAGAAAAAATAAATCATTTTTCACTTTTCTGATTTTTCGCTTTTGCTTAAACTATCTTCAAATCTATTTCCTTGATCTTTTCTACTTGTCTCCTTTTTTGTGTTATTTTCCCGTTTTTCCTTATCTAATTTTCATTTGCTTTGTCGTTTAGTTGAAAATAGACTTGTAGCAATTTAAACTTGTATATCTGTTTGTTACTGCGAGCCATAAAACCTTACTGTCGAGAATACAAAATATGTCGTACTTGAATCTAATCCACTTTAGTTATCTATCAAGAATGGGGTTAAAATATAGTAGCTTTGTCAATGTCATTGATGGATTTGGCACTTGTTTCAAACCCTTGTCAGTGTAAAGCTTTGATACTTCACCGTTGACTTTTGTGATCATCGTCATCAGATCGTTTTTCTTTGCCAGTTTTGAAAAAACTTCACAAAGCTTTGATATATACCAAGATCCTTCAGTGGTATTTCGCCAACTCTTGAAACCTAAAATGAAATGTAAATGCCGCGAAATCATGTCTCTGTCTGTATACGTTTCGCAACAAGATGTGCCAATTTATCAGTTTTGTGATGACGTGCATATCAAATCTATGATAGCCAAAGTGTACATTGTCGAGCCCAAAAAGATATACCCAGCCATGTGATTGTTTGACTTCGTTCAGGTTGTCTGGTTTCCTCTTTTTTCCAACTTAGTATGTCTTCTAATATAAACTAAGATTGAAGTGAGTATAACGGGGAATTCAATCATGCCTTGTCAAAATGTCCTCGTCGATGAGCAAATAATATAAATCAAAATAGATGATAGCAACGAAATTCACGTCACGCCATAGAACTTGCTGTTTACGTTTTGAAACAGATTCAAATGAGTACATTTCTTTCATTTTGCATTGCATCATGTATGCAACATTATTGATTTCAATAAAACAAATTTCGAGAAAGGAACAGCATGTCGTATCAATTTATGATGTGGCATAAATTTTATTTAAAGAATTGCATTATTTAGAATGAGGTGAAAATTTTATGATATAGATGGCATCGTCAGTTTTGGAATCCTTCTAAACAGAAAAACATTCATACCTGAAGGAGTTGCGTAACCAATAAAAATATCACTAAGCATAGGAAATGTTGCTGTCTGTTGGTCATCAATCCCGTCTGAAAAAACTTCCCCTGGTACAGGCATTCCTTTGTCTTCATTGGCTCCTCTGCAACATTGCAAAAAGAATAATTTTGGCTTGTCGATCAAAGATCTGCAACTATCTGCATCGAAAAGTTGGATCATATCATCTATTGGGAAACCCTTGCCATCAACACCGAATATTTCTTCCTTTCTTGTTCTTAAGTTTTTCCCTCCATGACTCAATACACATGTGACAAAGCAGTCATACTGGCTATGATCGAGTTTCGAACAATCTGAAGATATTTTCCACATTTCCAAGGCTTTTTTGTTTTTGTAGATTTTAACTTCAAATCCAAGCCATGTGAAAATCAAATTGAGGTTGCTTTCATCCACATCTGAACCATCTCGATCAGACAGCCCCGTGTCTGTGCTTTTCCTCGATTCTCCGAAGTCAACGTTATTGATGATAAGACAAATGCCTTTGGGGGAGCTGGACATTTTGTAGCGTTCAACTGGATCTTCTTGTAGAGAACTAGTCGCTTTGCTGCGTTTTGCAGTAGGTTCTTCATTAATATCACGAAGATCCCTTGACACTCTTGCCTCTCGTCCAACAAGAGATGAAACTTTGGAGAGAAAGGGTAATCATTTGAGTCGACTAAGACTGTAGTATCGTTTTTACTTCAATCTGATGACAGATTTCCATACAGCTCTGTTATTTGTGATAGCCTATCAGGAATTCATTTCTATGTGAAACCATTTCATGTCTTCCTTGGTTTCTTTTTCTTTTAAATACAAAATTTTATCAGAGCAATTTTTTTAGAAGTCGGACATTTTCCATCCTGTGTACAATTTTCTAACCATCTACGATTTTTCTTTATGAGAATATCAGCCATATTTTACAGGTTTTCACAGGACAGGAAATCCACGTTTTACCAATCCAGTTGGTGATCATGACATCCTTCAGTTGCCTCTTTAGGCAGGCATGTAGTTTCTCGTGCATTATGTGAATCTTCGAGCTTAATCGAGTCGTAGCTTCTTCAAACCTGTCTATAAGCAACTGTATATATGCACCACTGTGTGACACTGGTGCACAGTTATCGGCAAACAACATCTTTCTACCTAGATATCTGTTAGTTTGAGATTTTGCCTCGAAGTGGACCACTTTGAAGAGGCCAGTCAAATTTAGGTTAGAATATTTGACGTATATTGTTTATGGCACATTGAGGGGTGGGAGAGGGGGTATTTAGTAATAAAACTACCTTATCTTAGAATTCTCAACTATCATAACGTTTGCACATAATTGAATCCTTGTTGCATGCATTATTGAGCAAGTATTACAAAAAATCAATTATTAAACAATAAAATATATATTACCCACCTTTCTGTCGTTTCACCATGTCAATCGTGTCACCTGATAAATAATGAAGAAAATAAACATTTGAAGTTGGGCGAAAAAGTGAAATTTCATCTAACTAAAATATCGAAAATTAATTTTTTTCTCGAATCCTGCTTTTAAAGTTAACTTATTTCTTCGAGACATTTAAATGCGCAAACATTTTGGTAACAGCTGAAAGGTGTTTTAAGTCAGTTTTGCAAAGACATGAATTTTCAATATAAAGTTATCTTCTTATGGTAAATCTTGGCCTAGCTGAAAAAACTAACATTTTGGGGGGCCATTAAGGGAAGGGGATTTATCAAAAGGCATGTTTGCATACAAGAGGAGGGGGCTGGTGGAGTTAGAGTACGTACGAAAAATGTTTTTTTTGAATAGGCTTTTTCCAAAATTAAGTTTTGATCATTGGTTTAGAGCTTCAACCATCGGATGGGGTGCATATGTCTTGCAATGTGGGCATAAAACTTGTACAAATTCGTCACCACGGTTAAGGTTGTTTATTATGGACCTTAGAAAAAAATTTACGTATTATCTTTTGAATCGCTGTTTTAATTACAAAAAGTTCCTTTTTTTGACTGCTGCCTTGTGCAATTCTTTAAGCCATATAGTATTATCTGTGCTGTGTATAAGCATTAACAAGACTTGCCTTCAGTTAACTTTTGTAGACTTTTTGTTGTCAAGGGGCTCTCCTGGTAAACGAAGTCAACTTCTTCAGGTGACTCTAAAAGAACTAAATAGAAAGTAGTTTGCGTCATTAAAGATATGCAACACCTCCAGCCGTCGTAAGATTGATCGTTCTATTTGAAGCCTTAACCTCATTTGCAAATCCGTAAAAGGACACAGGTGACACAGAATTCTATGCCGCCAAATGCCAGGAGAGAAAGGATTGTCAATTCCTTGGCTGAAAATGGTTAAAATGTGACAAATTAAGAGGCCCGGGAATTTAGGTTGTAAATACACCCCCAAATGAACAAAGCCGTGTCCCTTTAAGTAGGTACTCTCCTCTAAGTACCTCGTGCCATGTTCGCTGTAAATATCGGAGACGTATCCAGACTGACATTATTGGTGCCCAGAAGTCAGTCAGTTTTCAAACATTGACTAGCATCAAATGTAATTGAGCAGAAATCAATTTTTTGAACAACTTCCTTAGGTTATTCTACAATGCACTGTTGTCCTTTCTTCTCTTCCAAAGGGATGACATGAATACATTGTCAAGATTACAAAAAAGTTTATAGAATATCTCCTTTAAATATATTCTTACCTCCAAGCGTATTTTTAAGGTCTTGAATTGTAGTTGCCGAAGTAATCATATGTTTTATTAACCAGCCATCAGGATGCTTCACTTTTACTTCAAACTCTATAATACAATACTTCGAGTTTCATTTCAGCTGACTTCATATGTACGCAGCAGTTGAAATATATCAATTGGTATCAGCAGAAACCGATTTTATATTTTATCAAGGCCCTCCACATAATTTTTGCTTATGCTGGGGCGACGAGCCAGATAAGTCTTTTACTGAGCGAGGAAACTCCCGTCCTCGAGTCAAAGAGCATAGGCGCTGAACCAAACATTACTACGCGTGCACTTTGACTCTAAGACGGTGGACCACCTCACACATCTTCAAATTTTCTCCCGTTCGCTTCCCCATTAGGTATGTAATTTCTGAAACAGGGCTGTCCAATATACGACTCGAGGGACAAATACTAGCATGCGAGCAGGCTAATCTTACATGACCTTCAAAGAGAATTATTGTGGCCAGTGAGCTATGAAGCCAATACTCTAAAATAGAGAATTTGAAATGAATAATTGTTTATGGTTCGCAGTAAAATTTTGTTTATATGACTCTACATGTTTACACTACAGAAAAAATAACGGAACTCCTTGGTTCCGTGCCTGAAAAAAAGCGACGATAGCCCTTGCGTTGTTTACGCTAGGCATCTTGGTTCCGTGCTTGTTTGGGAACGGTTCCGTTCCTTTTTGATTTCGCTGAAATGAGAAACTCTTTAGCTTCTTTCCCAAATCGTGCTTGTTTTCTCTAGTGTAAACGGTGAAGAGCGGAATTTTCTGGTTACGATTGAAAACGGGGCTTAATCTAGGGTTAGGGAGAGGCTTTTTGAAGATGCCAGACGTCATTGCCGAGCCACTGCGCATGATTCACATGAAAGTTCCATTGTTTTAACTCAAGTAAAAACAGGCTCAAATTGTAATCCGTTTCTTAGCCTCAGTGTAAACGCGATGAAAAATGAGTCATCGTGCCTAAACAAAAACGGAACCAAGGAGCTTCGTTCCTCTTTCTGTAATGTCAACGGGGTAATTATCTTAAAAAAACTCAATTTGCCTTTCTAAAGAAATACTTGAACGATGTTCATCAGGTTGTTAACGGGATTCAAATCAAATGCTCTTCCCATTATTGCTACAACTTTCCTTTAATTCTTCATATGGGTAATGAAGTGTATTTTTATGTCTGAGGTGTTTTATTGCCAATCAGCAAATTAGTTTATGGCCTTTCACATGAATTCTAATTTGCTGTTTTTGATAGGAATTGCAAAGCAACCCTATTGGATTTTTAAAGCAAGAAAATTATTTACGTATAACAGATGCTAGTTATACTAGTTGTTGGTCAAACCAGAGTTAAGCTATACTTATGTTATGTTTTGGATTGTAAGTCGAAGAGTAATATAAGTAGATCAGATGTATGGTTCTTCTTAAAGACTCATTGCTAACAATGAGGCATTGCGCTACGCAAGCATCCCATAATGCATTTTCAGACAGTCTGAAATCAATTCACTGTCATTGTTTGGATCGTCGCCTCGCTTGCAAAGGCCTATTGTTAGCAATGAGGCTTTAAGTTGCAGCTTTACTATTTGGAAAGATGAGGGGAGATAAAATGAAGGCGGAAAAAGATGCTCATTTATGTGACGTCACATTCTGAATTACTACAACATATAAAAAAAAAGCCTTTCAGCTAGATTCAACAAAAACTGTATAAATATTACTCACCTCTTTGGGATATCTCCATATCAATCGTGTCACCTGATAAACATTCAAAATTATGAACTATTTTAGACGATGAAAAAAATAAAATTTTCCTTTAAGGAATCAAAGATATCATAAACAGCTATTCGTGAGCTCCATAATCTTTCTGTGGGTCGAATGCTATTTTATTACTCAACTATTGCTTCTTGCGATCCAAATACAACACCGACAAAAATATAAACTGTTTTAGATGATGAAAAAAAATAAAATGTTCCTTCAGAGACAGCTATTCGCGAGTTCCCTAATTTCTTTGTGGGTCGAATGCTATTTTATTACTCAACTATTGCTTCTTGCGATTCAAATAGAACATTACATTCGTGTGATTTTGAATCAGTTTGTTAAGACAAGGAATACTGAATAATAAAGTGATATCTTATATTTTGAATTTTCTAAAGAAAATTGGAATTTTTGAATTGCTGTTGATATACTTGCCTCGTGTTAGCCTCTGCATATTTTCATTTGTCAAATGAACGTTCTGATGAAAAAAGGCGACGCATCCAGGGTACACTGAAAGAAATGATATCGCTTTCAGAAAGAATGTTTCTCTTTTTCCTTTGCCTTTGAATTCCTAAATGTTTTTTTCTTGCAAACATTATAAAGGTGTTTGATTATTTAAAACATAACATCACTACCGGTTTTGATCAAGGGTCAAAGTAGCGACAGAGTTAGGGGCAAAGGGGCTCGAGCCCCCCCACAACTTTTTAGAGAGATGCTTGTCTTCAAAATGTAATTTCGAGAACCTCTATGTTCTATATAATGGTGAAAACTAAAGCGCAAGCCCTACATTGTAAAACCTATTTCGACCCCTAGTTTTGATATTGATAGGAATTAACGAACATAATTTTTATCCACCACATATTTTTTATCTGGCTCCTGTGTTTTACATGCTCGGCCCCAATTTTCAAAACGGCATTATCATTTTATCAAGATTGCAGAACCCCCAGTGATAAGGGGCAGAGGCAATGGTCTCTCCCTTGTTTGGCAAAGAAATAGAGCTTTTTCACAAATTCTGTTGCTATAGGTCTTTAATTTTTCCTTGTTCCCTACTCTCAAACTCGCAACGGAACCCCTGATTCACAAAACATTTGGCAGAAGATCGCTTTTCAAAGCATTATTTTCAAAGTGATTATGTTGTGAAAATATTTTTTCAGAATCTTACATTTTCACCAATTAACCTGAAAGGGCATGGTGAAATTTCTCTAAATGTAACTATTAGTTTGTAACAAGCGTGTAAGTATGTAACAAACTGGTTAGTCACACGAGCAATGGTTTTTACCAATCAAATCTCTGTAATTTGGTAGCGGTTCGTAACGAGGGACAAATCACTGCTTAAAATCAAAACGCTAACAAAAATATCACACTTAAATAAAAAACTTTTGACATTCACCATAAAAATTAGATGAAAGAGAAAAATATCATGTTATTCCAAATAATTACTAGTCAGATTAATTGAAAATACGTAATTCTTTGACTATGATTACCTGCCTATGCAATTGAAAAAATGAAATATTTAGAATGTCGCTTTCACACTTCTCCAATTTTTTTAGGAACAAGTTGATAAATCTCTAAACACACGCTCATGAACAAAACAACGGCGAATTTTTTAAAGTACACTGCGCTGGAGAAGAAAACATTAGCCTCGTTCTACCACCAGTGTCATTGAAAAAAATACTGCTGTTGTTGCCTAATGCCCAGTTCTCTTAAAAAATCTTTTTTAATGTAGGATTATATGATTAAATTTGAGTGATATTAGCGCTATTTTTTTCGCCAAAAGAATATATGATTTTCATCTATTATCGTGTAAACGTGCTAAAAATCTGCATCATATGCAACTTTTAGCACTAAAGTTCTTATAACTTTGCCCCTCGGTTACAATGATGTAAGTTTTTTTTATCTTTTTTATTCACTTTATTCAATGTTGGTTTACAAAATAATAGCTAACAAACAGCCAATTAACACCAACTTGTAACAATAACAAATATAACTAAGAAAAATCGTGATGTTATTCATATGTCATTCATATGTTTGTTTGCTTTTATTTTATTTCAGGTGGTCAAAAATCAAAACACATTTATTCTATACACAAACTCTATTGCCTTTTTCAGAGGATTCTTGAATCGTCTATCCACCGAAAATATCCGTGCTCATGCATGTATTCTTACCTTTCAGTGCAATTTCGAGATCTTGAATTGTTGTAGCTGGAGTAATCTCCATTTTAATTGTCCTTCCGTCCAGATGGTTCACGCATATTGAAAATCCTAGGATTTAGATGCTTTCCCTTATATGTTGATAAGTTGATTATTTTTTATTGAAAAGAAAGTCAAAACTATCATCAAGAGATGGAGATTGCTTGCAATGAATGGTTGTATTTGTCCTGAAAACAACAATCAATCAGCAATTATATAAAATGGAAAATCAAAACTAAAACAGTTGCCCAATAAGGTATTAAATTCTTCGAACGATTGAATGATTTGACAATTTTGAGCTGGTCGATAAAGTATCGCAGTGATCAGTAGAAAAACTAGACATTCTTGAAGGCCTAACAAAGGAACTAGACAACCTATTTGCTATTGAGACAAAATTTTGGCAAACCCTAATACAAAAGATAGAGAAAGCTGTTATTTTTGGCGATATATATTTAAGTGTTTGAATTTTTTTGAATATCGAAAGCACGACAGTGTGTCAACAGAATATTAAAAATCATAATCTTTCATAACTATTTCAACAAAAAAATTGACTCCAATTATTTTTAGCAAGAAAGTTTGACTTGGTTCAAACTTAAAAAAGCATCAATGAGTTTGGTCTTTTCAGCTGTTGCTTCTTTCATTCTCTCACTAAGTCTAGTTAAGATATATTTAAGTCGAGTTAAGATATATTTACTCTCTCACTAAGTCTAGTTAAGATATATTTAAGTATTCAGAATTCAATTTTAAATGATTAGGCACAAAAAAGTGGTACAATTTTTTTAGAAATTTACAGATTAATTTTTTAAAAGAAGGAATGCTCTTTCAACAAAGATGGATCTGTAAAAAGTTAGTTCAGTGCGTTTATCTGCTATTAAACTGTTTGTGATTTTAACATTGCACTGAAATAGCATTTGCTGTTTATTTTCTGTTTTCTCGATTATACGTCATAACAGTATGTTTTCTCAAACAGGTTTAAAGCTTTTTACACAACCCAACGGACATTCTATATAAATTGTTTTATCACAATATGAAATACTATTGAAATCACCTTTTTAAAATCAAATCAAATGCTAAAGTTTGAAGCACTTCATAATTTATGAAAAAAATTGAAAGTTAGTAAACTAAGTATTTGCAACAACAATTTAAAATAGATTCTTTATACATAGTCCTCTTCATATCTAGCTGACATTTCTAGAATATCTAGGATTCAGAGAAGGGCTATAGAGGTAGTTCCCTGACCTATCAAAGGCTTAATGAGCTGTTGTGCAATACCTCGTAAGTGCTAATTTTTCATGGCACATCTGTCCTTTTTCATATTTCGCTTTGAGCAAAAATAAATTTTATAAGTGGACGAAGCTCGAAATGAGTGAAGTTTATCGACAGTCAATCTGTCCATTGAACTGAAGAAGCACCAAAACACGCACAACTTTCACGCTAATCAGCCTATTATAGTATATTATTTTTGTAAGATGTTTTCAAGATAAAGATGAAAAGTGGAAAAGATTTGCACTTTTCTAAATGTTTATCAAATTTAAACGTCGTAACCCTTAAGTATCATATAAAAAAACTTAAGAAATAGCACCAAAAGTATTTAAGATGCAAATTAAAGTATTTTATATTAATAAAAGCCTTAGGTATACTTATTTGGTGGAAAACTTGGGCGGGGTTGGGGCAGAAGACAGATATATTTTCTAAAAGCAAAATAGATTTTACCAACCTTTTGACTTTTCGAATGACCTGATAAAATCACCTGATAAAAATTAAAAGATTTAAACAAAAAAGTTGTGTATTTGAGTGAAAGTCAAGTTATTGGTTCTGGTATAGTATAAAGGCTTTTCTTGCAAAGCTAGCACTAGCATTAAAATTTGCAAAACCTATTCTAGCACTTTTTGTTATCGTTTACCGTAAATTATCTTTTTAACCCCCTTTCAATCAAACCCAACAATCTTATTAGCCCCCCTTTCACTGATGGTAAAATTATTATACTTGTCAAAAAACAGAGATTTTAATTTTTTCACTAGTCGTTCGTTCAATACTGCGCATTAAATGAAAATTCACACCATGTCTCTTCCAGTCACGACAGACCCGAAGACAAAGATTTAATGTGCATTAAGCACAGGCCATGTGAGAGCCTTACTATTAAAATTACAGGCTGTTGGTTCTGCGAAGGATGAAGTCGACCTTTTTAAATGCTCGATTTCAGAATGCGACACCAAGGAGATATTTTAGAATTAATAGTTGATGACGATGACGATGACAGTATTATTGTGATAGAAGGCTGATTTGACGTTTTTCATTTTGCAAATAACAAAAGATTAGTTGATCACTATAAGTGGTTTTTTACAAAAATCTATTAAACCCCCTTTCTCAATTTAGCTCACCCACTTTTATAAGCCCCCTTTTAAAGCGATGAAAGCAATGAGCCCTCGGGGGCTAAAAAGAGAATTTACGGTACTTCAGACTCCACAATAACTATTTTGTTCCTTTAATGCAGAATTCATGGATACTTGCCTTGTGAGACCTTTTGCATATTTTCATTCGTCAAAACCTTCCCATGATGTAGGAAGTAGACTGGTCCGTAGGAATCTAAAAGCAAAATCACAAAGAATTTTCTATATATCTCTTCATACCGGTGTTTCTCTTAAACCCTTGGAATCAGTATCAAGTTAAATAATCTAAGGTTCATCACTAGTTTTGAAAATAATCTACAAATTCATCACTGGTTTTAAAATTGAAAAAAGCGACCAACGCATTTTGCTGAATTTTAAAATAGAATTGCATAATGTAGATAGCCAAATAACAGACTGAGTATTGAAATATCAGCTAATTAAGAGAGGCACTGATATTCAAATTGCAAAGCGAAACTCCATAAGATGACATAATCACATTGTCACAAACAGCTTACCTCCAAGATATTTACTAGTAGATTACTTGTAGTGTAACCTTACCTCCAAGATATTTTTCAAGATCTTGAACTGTAGTTTTGTTAGTAATTCTCCGCTTTAATGTACCGACACTTGTTCCAATGGACACATCAAATCCTAGAATACAAATTATCTTCTAAGCGGAAAAGCGAAATTGCCTTGATTCTGTCACATCCAGCTTTTTAAGAAGTGACATAATAGTGCTGTTCACTTCTTCTTTCTATTCTGTTGAAATATTTGATTATATGCATTTTTGCTTATATTTTTTCAGTGTGAAGATACTACGAAAATTTTTAAATAAAATTAATAAAGAGTGCAGGAAAAGAACCGACCCGAGCGAGGCTCGAATTCACGACCCCTGAGTATCGGGTCGTGCTTTCAAGCCAACACCCAAGGCCGATTCATTAACCCGCACTGCCCCTCTCTTTTACCAGTTACACAGGGGAGCCATCGCAGCTCCATCACAATGTGCAGAGGACCCGAAGAGTGAGAGAGGACTGCCCACGCCAGGAGGGCCATCGCAGCCCCAACACTGGAGAGGGTTGAAGAGAAAGTGTAAAGACAACAGGATTTTTTTCACTTCATTTACTTCATTTACTTCACATTTTGGCATTTGTTTGTATTAGGATAAAACTCTTGATTTAATTATCCACTCGACTTGATTCCATGTAAAAATGGAAAACCGAACAAAATCGATAAGAAATCAGCTTGGCCAAAAACGAGAAAAGGAGTATATTGTAGGATGAGTTACTGACATTTGGGAAGACCTTCGAGAAAATGTAGCATTGAGAAAAGCAGATAATTGCTGCTTTATAGATAAATCAGTGGTTAAAATGGCTCTGACGAAGGATGAAAAACCGAAACAAAATAAGTAAAAACTGGCTTTGCTACGGTGAAATCTCCAGTGTTAGCTTCGGAGATACCTCACTCATTTCATTGGGCTATTTGGCTCAGTAGAATGAGCGTGGGTGTATTTGAAGCACCAAATATTTATATTGTATATAAATATATTCATATATATATATTGTATATAAATAAAATATGTATGTTGTTTACTGCAACGCTATTTTGAAAGATGAAGGGGATGATAATGAAGCTATGTGACGTTGTTTATGTGACGTCACTATAATACCTATACATTTTAACTTTCAAGCAGGGTATATATCTACTTACCTTTCGAACGATCCACCACGATAATTGTGCCACCTTTTTGAAATAAAAATTTGAACGTTCTTAGAAAAAGTAAAAATTTTTGAAAAATGAAATTTCAAAGTTAGCTTATCAAGAAAACTAAGAATGTAAAGAGAATGATTCGTGAATTTTATTTTTTTTTGGGTAATTTAGTCATTCGTATTTCTAGGTAATTTTAGCCTCTATAAAAATAGGTTTATCTGACAAATGACGGTACATCTCGCAAAGTTGAATCTGGCTGGAAATCTCCATTAAATGTTTCGAATCGCTTTATATAGAGAACTATTTATGATATTCACCTGAAAACGCTCTTGGTATTTTAATACTCTGCCATAAGGATTATATATGATATTATTACTCTGCTTCCCAGCCTTCTTCTGTACTTACCGTCAGATACTCTCTGTATATATTCATTTTTCAAAGGAAAATCGTTATAACAGAAGTCAACGGCTCTATGTGTCACTAAAATAAAATTGATATTTGTTGTCAACACATAACTGATCTTTGCATTCTTGTATACCCCCTTTTACATTCTTACTTTATAAGAGCAATTTTATAAGAACAAGAGCCTCAAAATTGGTCCAAAGTTGAGAACGAATTAGAAACAAGCTGATTCTGAGCTACTGTGAAATGCAATTTCGAACAATCTTTCATCTCAGAAAACGAGGATTTTTAGCAAACTTTTCGCTTAGATTCTTGGAGCTGACTCGCCGGGTGTACACTATGTAACAGACATTGGGTTGTATATGAAATCATATATTTATATTATGTGTAACAAATTCGTGATGTATTAGACAAATGGAATACAGAAGTTATGACATCACAAAAATCATTCCATAGAATTTTTTAATTTTGACATCCAAAAGAAGCATTATGAAATACCTCTAAATGCGCAAAACCGGTCGAATGTGTTACAAATTGGCTGAGATATGGCAACATAGCACAAGCTCTTTCTCCATCAAACCTCTGTAATTAGGTATTAGTTTCCCAATGTTCACAAGACCAGAATTAAAGTAATCTGTTAACAAAAGTCCATGCAGCATCAGGTACAATCAAAGGCTTAGGCGAAAAAGGGGCTGGAGGGCTGACCCCCCTCCTAACAGGCAGAATTTATCGAAGTTCAGGCCCAGTCAGGCAATTTTATCTCAATGAAACAGAAATTTTCAGCCAATACCCATACCAAGCCCTTTAAACGTTTGACCTCTACTATGCCCATGGGTACAATACGACAGAATGGTAAAACAAAATTTTCAAAGAAATTTCACCTGATACTTTTACAATTTATGCAATCAAAATATTGAACCGAAATGAACACTAGTTTTTAGAATTTACAATTATTTTTTATCCACTTATCAAGCTACATGCGATCTTTTACAGAAGTTTCAAGTGGGTTTAAAAACCTATTTATTAAAACCGGTGCGATATGCGTTTCGGTAACCTTATGCAAAATAGTTCGGGTACAAAAACGCATAGCAATTTTGGTTATGCAAAAACGTACCCAAGCCTTTAAACAATATGTAACCAAAATGGATGTCAAGAATTGTGAATCCAAATCACATCCCAAATGAACAAAAACTCTTAGGCCCCTTTTTCACGCGATACAGAATGATAAAGTTACTTTGTAATAATAACTAAAAAGCCTTGTGAATATCACTATTAAATGTATTCTTACCACCAATACTTTTTTCAAGGTCTTCAATTTTAGTTTCTGGAGTAATCTTACTTTCCAATAGTCGACCGTCTGGCATTCTCAGGTATACACTGATGTCTAGAAGAAGAAGGCCTTTCTATTTATCTCTATAAAGTGGTAGCTTTGGTAGTTTTATATTTGACCAAAAATAATATCTTGGACATAAGATGATCTTTGCTTGCACTAATAGATTTTAAAAACAAGAATCAACTAAAAAATTATGTTGAAGCAAATACGATCAAAGTTTGACCTGGGCAGTCAAAAATAAACTGTTAAAAGACTTATGCCATCTAATTGGCGCCAATTTTTCTCACTTGAAACTTGTAAGTAATAGCTATCTTAACACGTCTGTCAAATGCTGCCACAATAGTATTGGGCGTTAAATTTGATTCTGGCTGTTGATCGGGCTGAAGTCGAAGGTTAATTTCACGATTATGATTTACTAAATATATCGATTTTGGCAGGAATATATCAGATAGCGATGTGTGTAGCAGTATACTTGCAAGCATAAGAATTTCTTTTGGATGACAAAAAACATATATTCCTAATTAGAGGGGTGGGTGGTATTATATTTCGTGTCCTCATATAGATGGCTCTCTGGCAAGTGGACAATGGGAAATCTTTCGTTTCGTTTCAATTTGATCAATACGGATCCATTGTTTTGTAAAAAATGATCTATTCATTCAAAGTGAAGAAATCTTTTATTAATTGGAATTGTAAAAAAACGTTATTTGGGGACTTAGGGTATAGCTTTTTTGACTGGATACAACAGATAAATCAATTACTTCCAATAGCAACCGGCATTCTGGAAAAACCAGACCCTGAGACCCTAGGACCCCTAGGACCCTTGAGTACTGAAGGCAAAAAGGACCCTTAACTATGGGAGATGCAACGACTACCGCACAGCTTGGCTCTAATTGTACGGGGGCTATTCTGCTTGAACAGAAGAGATGTACAGGTATACGGTTAAACGTTAGTGACCCGCAAGTATCCCCCGGTCTAGCAACATAGTGTTTCGATTCCTACGAAACATGGATGACGAAGATAAAACAACGGTTCTTTCTGAGAGTTTAGCCTTCTGTCCTCTCCCAGTGACCCAGTGACATCGGAACGAAATTTTTATTTGGGGGTGGGGTTGGGGTGGGGTGGTTCTCCAATGCATTCCCTCTCATTCAGTACACTATTATAAAGGAAACATACTACAGTTTGACAACTATTGAGGGGGGGGGGGGGGTGCAGCCCGGTTCCGCCTGGCCTGTCGCCAGAGAAAAAGAAAACAGACGATGTTTAGGAAAACGAGGTAAAAATTTCCCCGGAAAATGGAGACCTACACCAACGTCTTGCTGTTTTTCATAAGTTTATGTTAATAAAGGAAATTTCACAATAGCAGGCTGCTCGACGGACAGCTCTGATGAAGCCCCGTATGCCGGGGTGAAATATTAGCTACCATTCTCTTTGGCTCTGAAAAAGTCCATACTTGAAGAAATAGCCCGCAAGAATTAAAGAAGAAACACGCCATTTCACATGCTACATCATTCAAGCAGTGTAGCCTCCGTATAATAAGTTGAACAACATGCAATCAAACCAACGAACGCCATAATGACAGCGCCCTAACAGTTGAGCCAAGCTGTGCGGAAGTCGTTTTTGCATTCAACTACTTAAGGTTCCTAGGGGTCCAGGGGTCCTAGGGCCTCAGGGTCTGGTTTTTCCAGGATGCCATAGCAATCATATCTTTACATACCTTTTTGTAGCACCATGGAAATTGTAGCACCTAATAAATATACAAAAAGATTCGTCGGTTTTCTTGTCTGCTAATGATATCATTTGTAGGCATTTGACATGCATACGTACAGCGAAATCAAAATAACCTAGGCCAAATTGATCAGAGCACGTGCACAAGAAAGGAATTGGAAACTGCTCACGTGAAACCACTGCGCGCTGCTCTACGATTTCACCGATTTGCAGAACGGCAGAAACTGTTCACGTGTTTTTTTCTGTGCGCAGTTTGATTAGTCAACCGCTCGCAGTCGAGTGGCTGTAAGCCACTTTAATGCAATGCTTTTATCTGTGTCAAATGCCTTTAATTTGTAACCCTGTTTAGTAAAACTCCCACTCATCGGTTATATTAAAATTACCAAATGATTTTAGAAGGAGAGGTAACCACAAAATTTAAACAAATTTTGGTGAAAACGTTATACACCAAAATCCACTGATCTCAAAAAAAAGACTGGATCGAGCTTATCCAGCCCAGCGCAGATATTAGGGCATTGTAGCGTCCATGTTGTGTTGCTTAAAAAGAATTAATGTTGGTTAATAACCATTGAAACAAGAATTTGCGGTATTTGTCAGTGACTTTGAGAATGCTTGACAATAGGTTGATCGATCCAGTCTTCATTTTTAGACAAGTGATCTAAATCAGCTTTGAAAAAGCACAAATTTATATCAACAAAGCTATTTTAGCATGATTGATGTTGAATTTGACTATATGGCGAAGTGTTAATTTTTAGCAAGCCTTCTAACATTGGTATAAACTTGCCTTTGGATATCGTATGTAGATTTTCATTTGTCAAAGAAACCCCTTCATGACAAAATTTAACAGCTCCAGGCGATACTGGAAAAGAAATTGACAGCAAATTATACCATCTTCTTTGCTTCTGTACAGTGATGTTTATTATTGTACTCCAGTACATGGAGACGGGGAGGGGGAGGGGGAGGGAGGAGGGTGGTGGAGAGGCAAATGAGGAAATTGCGAAATTGCTCCTGGGCCCATAAGTCATATCTGTCCTGGGGAAGCTTAACAATTCTTTGCGAATATAAATCAAAAGTAATGACAATATTGAATTTAAATTCAAATTAAACGCACAGAAAATTTGACAAAGTTCAACGTTTGCAAATGTGTTGTTTTTTATATCGTAAATGAGATTTTAAATGATCGACTTATTAAATGAGGCACTTCAATCTGGATACAAAACACAACCCTAAATGACGTAAAATTTTGCAATTCAACAAGTCACAGCCATTTGCTAATTGAAATCTCATACTGTGAAGCGGTCCATGTAGATAACTTTTGTAAATGCTAATTCTCTGTCATTTTCATAAAATTCTAAAACATTTAACAGACAATTCACATTATTCACCTATCTCCATTTTCAAAATAAAGACAGTGTCAAGAATATAAAACCGTCCAACAAAATAATACTATTGAGTAAATCTTACCTCTAAAGTCACTTTCTAGGCGTTGAATTGTAGTGTCTGGAGAGATCTTACGTTTTACTAGGCAACCATCAGGTTGTTTAACGTTCACATCAATATCTACAACAGAAATGCGTTTCTATGTAGGAAGAGTTTGAGATTTCCTATTATATGTGGATTCATACCGAAATTCAAAAAGCGGCACTTCGTAGTTAGGCCTAGACCTAAAGCTATTTAGACCACCGCCTTCATCCTACGCCTTTCAATTGTTTCGATTGATAATTTTGTGAAGAACCATTAAATTGTTTGACACAAAAACTTAGTAATAATTGAAATTCGATAATCAAATTTTAATTCATCCATAATCAAAGATGGGGATGATGTTTCAATTAATCAATTATTGTAGAGCTGGACAAAGTTTTCTTAAGGGGTGAAGCTACTTATTCATGTGACGTCTTGATCTGGATAACTATGACTGTATATAAATTTTATCTTTTTTAGGAAGACAAACCAATTTTGCCTTGTGCCGAAAACCCACTTCAAAGAATGATCCACACAAAAGTTGTCACATGACTAGATCTTTTTAATCTGCGACGGAACGAAATGGATCGAGAGAAAAGTTGGAATCATTTCAACTTTTTTCAAATGTTGCGGCACAGTAGTTTTCTTTTGATCGAAATCGAATGAAAACTCTTTGAAAATAGAGCACGTGCATCATAAGGTAAGGTTCCCGTGGAAATAAGTTTTGATGTGTATTTCAGTCCGAAAAGATCCACGGAAAAAGGGGGACGGATCAGCCGAACACGATCTGATCTTATTCACGGATCTGATCTGATCTATTTCCCTAAGTTGATTTCGGCTTTAGACAAATGTAAATGTTTATCAGCAGGACAAGACAAAATAGAAATTTACCAACCTTCCCACTGTCTCACCATGATAATCGTGTCACCTGATGAATAATAAAACCAATGAAAATTGTCTAGTTTATAAACAAAATACAGTGACTAGTAGAGGATTCTACTTTGTCTTCAAATCATGCTAAGAGGTAACTCAACCTGTTATAAGGTGCAATTTCCCGTATTGTTGGATTAGGCAGGCAGTAACATTTTAAATTTCCAAATGGCTTTCGAAAGAGAAGTAAGCATCAACATACCTTGATTATGAATAAATTTTGATTTTTGAATCAGTATTTTGAAGGCATATAGCTTCAACCAACATATCCAATTTTGGTAACTTTCTGTTTAAATGTGAAAAATTCTATATTCTTATCCTGCTCTAAGCATGCAAATATACTTGCCACTAGCTACCATCTGTAAACTTTGGTCATTTAATGTTTTTTTGAGATGCTCGAAACGATATTCACCAGGGTTGGCTAAAAGAAAATCGATGGCAAAATACCATAGTTTAACTAGTTTGAAAGTAACAAGATATTATATCATTATCCAATAAAAAAATTAAAACGAGGCTAAATACCCAGGAAATTAAAAGAAGGCTAAATAACCTGCTATTAGCGTATTTATTTAATAAAAACATCACAAACCATAAAATTGTAGGAGTGAAAGACCTTACAAGAAAGATTTCGCTCAAAGGACTATATTTTCGAAAATATGGCTTTATTGCGGTAAATATAACTGAAGGCTTTGCTGTAATTTTGTTCTTCTCTTATCTCTCATTTTGCGCTGTTATTCCATGAAAACTGTCTCCTAAAATCGCCTCGTGATAGGCCACCATGATGGCGGTTTTTTTAAAATTTCCTGTATTTTACGGGAGGTTAGAGCAAAAAAAGCAAGGATATGGAAGAGCTTCTTTCAATACATCTTATTGTTGAAAATTGAGATAAGCCTTTTTACAATCTTGTGTCTGTCTGCAAAGAACCTTACGAAGCATTGAACTCTTGGCCATAAGGAACACTTAGATGATATCGTTTGAGCTTGGAAATAGTTTATTATCGTATTCTTTCTTGTCCTTAGATTCATTTTGTTTCGATTTGATTAAGATTAACTGGTACAGTACTATTCTATAAATTTAACTCTCCAGAACTCAACCTTTTAATATATTTGTGAAGGACAGTCAAGCTCGAGCGGTATAGAAAACTACAAGCTTCACATTAACAATTTAACTAAATTGACAATAAATATGACTCCAGTGAGACATGAAACACAAGTTAAAGTTTGTAATTACAAACTACTGTTTAAATAAAAAGCTACGCGGAAACACGTGAAGAACTTAACCAATAATAATAATAAGAAAAATAGGAAAATTGACTAACATGATATAAGCTTTAGCGACGATACAATGTAAGAAAAACAACCGAGTCATGTACTAAAAATAGACACCGAAAAGGAATGAAAACGAGGGTAAGATGTAGGTAGAGCTGAAACGATGTAATAAAAGTTAGTCATTAAACTGATTCGGAAAGTGTGGCTAAACAGAAGGAGGCAAACTATTTGATGACGATAGAATAGGAATAATATATCTAAATGAATGAAGAAAAAGGGGGTATCGTCAATCGTGACATATTTTACAGATAAGTCTAACCTGTTACCCTAAGGTGAGAAATGCCCTTTTACCGTAACGTTTAGAAATCGCTCTCTTGCTTGGATATAAGCTCGAAACTTCAATAGATGCAGGAAAAAGACTTATTCTTATAGAGTACAAATTATAATTTGTTTTTCATTCTTACCTTCAAAAAACTTTTCGAGGTCTCTGATTGTTGTCGTAGGAGTAATCCAACATTTAGCCAAACCCATAAAACCGCCACGGCTTTTCACTGTTATTTCAAACCCTAAAATATAAAGGCTCTTCTTTATATTTCGACAGAGTTAGAGGCTCCTATTGAATTTATAGTCACACATTGATGATGGCCTTTTCTCCCCTTGTCTGCAGTTTCTCGAAAACTATTCACCTTCATCAATGATCAGTTTTCTTCTGATTTTTTGTGGATGATAGATGTTGGACAACCATGGACCAGAGCAATTTACCAGTCAAAATTGACCAATCAATAAGCAATAAGCATATTAGCGGTATCTCGCCTATTGATTGGCCATTTTTGAATTACGGATTGGAAAAGTCGTTAAAGTATCTGCTGATTGCCTTTAAATTCGTCCGCGTTGATAGTAATTTTAATCGCTTGTTACTGCTCTGAAAAATTTGCATCAGGAATAAAAATCCTGTCTGTTAAAAACTGACAAATTTGGACGTGATCAACTTCTTCAGTCAAACATTAACGGTCAATGATAAGTCACATTTTATCTGTTCATGTCAGGCCCCTTTCACACCAGGGCCGTGGGTTTGAGCACTACGTTTGGCGGTCTTCATGTGGCTTGCCTATGTTTCTTTCAGCTAAAAGGAATAAATCAATTTTTTTTCGAGCAATATTTTGATTTATAAATGCCAACTTTCCCGAAATGACCGAGTTTGGGCTCTGTTTACAGCAGAACACTATTCTGCACCCGGTCAGGAAGGAGTGCGCAATCGACTCAATAGTTCCGTTACGATAGTCTTCTTTTTTTTGAGCCAAAATCAAAACGCCAGTTCAGTCTTTGAGAAAAATAATGGAGGGGGGGGGGAGGGGGTCATAATACATGCACATATGGCTAAACGTCTGGATATACTGTACAGTAGAACACCATTTGCATTGTGATCAATATTCTTAAGCCTGGTACTCACTGGACGATTATCACGATTATAACGATAACGATTATCACGAAAAAATATTTCTTGACAGTAGGATCATTTTAGTCATTCGGTGGGCGTTATGTTAAGGATATCTCATCAAACATTCTGATTTAAAAATTGAGAGTGAGAACTTGCAATTCGACGAGAAACTTTCTGAAGCTGTGAGAAAATATCTGTAATGAAATTCGCGTTCGTTCAGTCGTTGTTCTCGAACCAATCCATGATACTCGCTAGAAGTTTTATTTGTGAAAATATCTCTGACCAACAACCTTTTTTTCTTTTTCTTCCTTTCTCTTGATCTTTTCCCTATTCTCTTCTCTGTCTATGTTTTCTTAAGATGTATACAACGCTCATCATTGCAAGGAGTTTTTTATTCCTGTGAACAGTCATTGTGAGTATACGATTAACGCGTCAGTGAGTACACGATTTAGCTGAGCATTTTACTGTCAAGAAATATTTTATCGTGATAATCGTTATCGTGGTAATCGTGATAATCGTCCAGTGAGTACCAGGCTAACGCGAGAACGGTATGAGGCATTCGTGGAAAGAATCTACTTATAATTTCGCAGCATTCATTTGATGTCCAATCTAGAGTGGAAATATTGAAAATGCCGTTAAAATTGATTGAACTCGAAGATGTTGACCATCGAAATTTACGACAGGATGAGACCCACGCGTTCACAATCACCGCAAATGCAAGCTCCCTAAAATTCATATGTCCAACAACCCACTTAGACCTATCTTGTGTATGATTGGCTCAGCAAACACAAACTAAGAGGCTTTCTAAAGCTTTAGATCCTGTTCTTCAAAATATCAGAAAATGAAAGCTTTTTTTAAAATTTGCTGAGTACATTGAAAATATCTAAAACGGTAGCAAAAGAAGTTTTATATTTTCTCCTTTCAAGGACATTCAACCATCGCCAAAAATACTTAAAACACCCAGAAATTTGCGTTGCATTTTTATCTTTAATTTTTTCCTTAAAAAATATTACCTCTACCCCTATCCTCCTAAAACAATGCTAATAGTTTAGACAAATGTCATAAAAGAAACGCAAAAGAAGACCTGTTTTGTAGTACACCAACATTTTTCCGTGAGGGAGAGGGGGTGGCTGAATTTAATCTTGCCAACTGACGTCAGTACTCTAAGACTTTTTGCAGGCAAAACATTCTTGTTAGGAGAAAATCAAGATAAAAGCAAAAACACTGCTGAGGAAAGTTCTTTTGTCCGACACTCGTCGGCGTAAAAATTTCGGACAATGCCGGAAAGTAACCAGAAATTTAAACGCTGATACAGGGCGTAAGAAATGGAGAGGGGGGAATGGGAGGGGGTGGGGTTGATTAGTTCCCTGATCATGACCAATCAGTGACTGCTAGCCTCTAACCGTCTTGCAGAGTCCAGAGCAAAAATGAACTCTTTCTGTCTACATAAATTCCAGAACGGGATTCTTTGTTTTGATGTAAACAGACTCCAAAACATCTCAATAAAAAACAACCTTGCTTGGGCAATGATTTAAAAATTATCTCACTTTTTCTCAAACTTTCTCAAACTGTTGAAAAAATATCGACCTATGGATGAAGAGCATTCATTTTGATCTTCATTTCCATTTGTTTTTTATTTTTGACATATTTACACTTCAATTTACAATTCAATTTAGAGCCAAAAAATTTTACTTGTAACTGCAATCCAAACATTATCCAAACATCACTCCATGCTCTATTTATTTCGGGCACGAACCTGAGATGCTTCAGAATTTTATACTTTAAGAGACACTCCAAAACCGAAAAATAAAGAATTTAAGACTGGAAACTAGTTCAAGAAGAAGTTTGGTTAAGGTAAAGATATGTTTGTTAAATCCCACACTAGCATTCAGTTTTATAATGCTAACAAAATACACAAACAAGCAAAATTGCAAAGAAACAGAGCAATAGTGCAGAAATTTAGTACAATATTACAGGAAATACAAAATACAATACAATCCACACAAAAACATAAACTCATATTAAAGGTATCACTAAGAGCATAAAATTAAACAAAGGTCACCTGCAAAGACCGAGATACAACTTTTTGTCTGGGTGTGGGGGGGGGAGGGGGGGTAGTCCTGATAAATCAATGTAACAACAGCCATGTGTCACAAAATATAAACATTCCACTTATGCAACTTAAGTCTTTTTGGGAGTCCAAACCCCCACCCCCTGGAATCTCGGTCCTTTATCACCTGGACCATAAAGGATAGATAAAAGATTCCCCATAAATTTCTTACAAACTCCCTTATTAAAAGGAATATTTAAATTTGTTTACTTATTAAATATGGTTTGGTAAATAGAAAAGCAAAAAAAAACTGCTGAATCTCACCCCTGTTGTTAGGCTCATTACAGCTGGGCTGAGACATTTCACTTCTTGGAATTATTGTCTGAAAACCTTTTCCTGTTCACCGGCCTGATTGCTTTGTTTTTCTGTAAATAAAGCCATGATACATCTCCGATTAATACATCACGTGAGAATACAACAATAAATTGTTAACCTGCACCTCTGTTTTCTACATCCTTTTAATTCAACAATAAAACTTTCCTTGTGTGTACTTTCTACTGCTTTTAAAAAAATTTGCCTGTAAATCACTTGTTACTGCTCTGAAATTTTTTTTGTATTTGTTTCGTCAAAAAAACTCTCAGGAAATCTCTGAAAAGGTTTTTGGTGAAAAAGTTTTGTCCGGTTGTATCGTTTTTTCTATCTCAATATGTTTGAAATTTCTCAAAACTGGGGTTCTACACGCAAACGCATAGGAGACTTTGAGGGCTGAACCAAAACACCCAGCAAAGTAAGGAGTTCTGAATTTCGGCGTTAGCTGAAGACCCAAATAGGAAAGAGCATATTTCTTTTACTCAAGCCATAGCAAAAAGGCAAGGAAATGCTAGCAGAACCGTTTCGAAGATTCATCTCCCGAACAATCCAAATTTTGCTTGCGCTCGACTGTCGAATATGAACCAAATTTTGCTTGCGCTCGACTGTCGAATATGAAGCAGAGCAGGCTAAAGGTATTGCTGCATGTAATAAGAAATTGACAAGAAGCGCACAGGAAATGCTCAAAGAAGGATGAATTATTGTCAAACGATGATAAGAAAATTGCACACTCTGGGCGAGTTTGAAAAATAGTATACCAATGAATATTAATTACGTAAAACTTCGAGTGCAAGTGATTTTTAGAAGAGGGGACAGGATTTTCACAATTTTTTGACAAGCAAAAGAATAATGCCCATTGCGTTGGCTATACCGGTCTTGTACTTGCGTTTTTCTGAATGGCCTATTTCGATGCACAGCTGGGTATATATTCTTCATCATGTTCTTTTGGACCCTTATTCTGACGTTTTATGCTCAGGGTAGTGTCAGACGAAAAAACTTTTAGCCAGTATGTTATAAAATGTTTGCTTTTTTCAAAGCCATTTTAAATTTTTGTTTGGAAAATATCGTTTTAAGTGCGCTTTGATATTGAAAATGCAGACACTAACATGATTTTTGCAGATGATTACCAAAGTTTCAAGAAAAACCTCCTTAGTACGATTTAGCTTTGACAATAAGATATGTAAATTTCGTGCACTTGAATAGAAGATGAATTTGGTTAAAGCATCTGCATGTTGGTCCAATCTGTTGACTTAGAAATTCAATAGAGATGAGCTTATCTCCGTTGAGCAAAATTATTCTTAGCTGAAAAGAAGCCACTATACAGAAGATGAAGAACGAACAGCGTGACAGAGCAAGGCAAGGTTGCTTGCAAGGACAGTTCAATGTGCGCGATCGAAATTTAGACAGCACGAGCAAACCTAAGGCAATCGATGCTTTTCTTAGGTCTTGTGCACATTCCCAGTTACTAATGGCAACTGCGAGAGTTTTTTTCCAAAGTTACAGATGCTAAAGTATCGTTTAGGAAGCACTGCGAGAGAGGATAGGCTCTAAGTAGTAATGCTAAGGAGTATTAAAAATGTGTTGCTAAACAAGATGAAAACCGTCAAGGCTCGAGCAGTCAAGGAATAGCAAAATCAGACAAATTGTTACTTATTTTATGTTTACTTTTTATTTAGAGTGATAAGCACTTAATGAATAGTTCAACTGTACTACATTATGTTGCCTAGCAATTGATCAACTATAATAAAATGGTCACTTGACCACGCCTTAGTTTATCAGATCACACCGGCCATTCTGTTCTCTGCCAGTCCACCAACTGCTTAAAGTTTGCAACTTCAAAACTTAAAAACATGAAACGAAGACGAGCTGACCGTAGCGAAGAGAGAAAGTCCAAACAAAAACTGGTTGGATTTCATTATCACCTAGGAATAAGTGTGTGTTATGATCGCGCCAGAGATGCTGGGGGGCATCTTAGCAAACTTTGTTTGTAACCGAAGCCTAGAATGTGAAATCGTGAGCCCTGTTAATCTAAGGAAAGGCTTTTTCAGTATCGGTGCGCTTGACAATAATGTTTATAACCCATTTCAGTAACTGATCCTGGTGGGGGATTGGGGGGACACGTCTCCCCCAGTTCTCGGCAGGATCAATTTTGCATTTCGTCTAAATCCAATGAGAAAATGTTGGGGGAGGGGTAATATTTTGGCAATATACTTTTTGTGATGTAGTCCTATGATTTTCAAACAGCCTTTACATAGCCAAAAGTGAGTCATAGGCGTTCCCTTCAGGTAAAAATTGCGTTCCTTAATGATAATAATAATAATAATAATAATAACATGATATACACTCACTTTTTTTATAAGAAACTGGCTATAAGAAACGAGTACTGGAAAGTCAGAAAAAATCAAGAAACTTCAGTACTCGAAGTAAAAAAATTAAGAAACTATTAGATCGTGATAAAACTGAGAATAACAAAATTTTGTAAATTCCTAGAACAAGATTGCCCTGAAGGCCTAGAAATTAAGACACAAGGGATAGAAATATACTTTCCTCGGCTAAATACAGCGTCAGAACGGAAGCGAATCTCTTGATGTGAAAAAAAGGTCATTAAGAAACTCTTAAGAAACAGTGAGTATTGAAATTTCCAGAACATTAAGAAACTGGAGTACTCAACATTGTCCTCTGTTTCTTATAAAAAATGAGTGTATTTAAAGTGGGTAGCCTATAATAATTTATCTACAAAAAGAAAAATTCTTTACAATAGGGTCCACTGTCAAAGGAACGTGAAAATTGAATTCAAAAGATTGTTAGAAAAAGGGCGTTTTCTGGTGCTAAAAGGTGCGTGGTCTAAAATGTTTTGTTTTGTCCCCCCAGAGCGTAGTGGCTGGCGCCGCCATTGAAGTGTCCTACTCCTAATTTGAAAACTGAATTTCCAGAAACTGAGATTAATTTCGAAGTAGAAGGAGCAGTACAAGTTGATACCCTGGGCACTCTTTATAAAATAAGAGAGTCTGGAACCAAGGGAATTTGACCAGAAAATGCTTGGGGAAAAAAATTTGTCCGCTAATCAGAGGTGTTCGCCTTTTTGAGTGTCCGTTTATTGGCGGGAATACTGTACATTCGTTACGCCGCCGACCAATGATGCAGCAGTATACACAAACAATAGCAGAAGGAGCTTTGTGCTGAAACACTGCGCCATTTCACCAAAGTTTAAGCCCCACGCCAGCTGATGTCTTTCTCGTGCCAATGCTATGCCAAAAAACATAGCCCATAGGATCTCAGGGATTAGCTACATGAAACCACTGAATATGGAATTCACCCTGGTTTGTATTTCACGAGTAGATAGTCTAAATCGCTGACATGAATAAATAAAATTGCAAATGGCCTGAAAGAAATTTCATTCAAAGTTCCAGATAGTCACAGTGGTGGCGTCGTTAGGCCTATATTTCACAAGGTTCAGAATAATGTACCTTTTCTATCAAGAGAAAATTGAAAGTTCTAGGAAAAAGTTAGCAAATTGATGCAGAAAAAAAAATTTACTTATTCTTTTAAATTACTTAGTCTCAAAATGTTGTAAATGCTAACTGACTTGTGCACTGAATTGCGCGTTGGTGCATTTTGGCGCCAAACCCTGATATTCGTTCAGTATTTTCTGGCCTCTATTCTTAAGACAAAACAATGAGCAAATCTCTTTGGAAAACACCCAACGTTGTGGGCATCCAATATAAAAATTGCAAACGAAACTTTCATTTATCAAACAAACTCTGTTTGAGCTATTGATTAGTTACTAACAATGACGTTTACTCCGGTTTTTATTGCACGCTTTCATGCTGTGAGCTGTAAGATGATACCTTGTCTACGTTTTTCGTTTTAATTGTAATCGCCGTTATGTTATAAATGAATTAATCTTAAATCGCTTGTTTCTTTGCATAAAAGTCCTGATTTAAACATATATCAGGTTCTTAGAATATATTTTAAGCGGTTTGCTTGTTGTCAAAATATGCCTACATAAATTTTGCAGCAACACAAATTGTAGACAGCAATTCCCAGCAAACCTTAAGAATCTGGTTTCTAATAAAATACTATATATTGTGTAAGACTTTATAGAATATCATATAGAGGTCTATTATAAACTGTTTTAGGTGGGAAAGGGCCGTTATTAAAGGACTGGTTCAATGTTTTTTAAGTTCCAAAAAATGGGCCTAGGTACGTTTGCCGCCATTATTCCTTTGGGCTCTCCATACCACTGCATAAATACCCCTCCAAGCATAAATACTACACAAACTGGCTATAAAACAGGTCCTTAATACCAAAATAGAACTCCGAAATCTTTAAAAAACCAGTAGAAGTAATTTGTCAAGAGTAACATACCTTTCAAGCCGTTGCAAACCATCCACTCAAACTGCGCGCCAAAATCAACGATTTGGCAGGGTCAAAAGTTCAGAAGGAATTGTTCATTGCCAGACATTATTGAAAGACTAAACCAATCGTTAAAGGCCAGGAACGTCTATGATTGATATGAATGTTCAGGTATAACTTTGTGAGAAAACAAATAGGCAAATTTCATGTTTAACGACTTACCTGGCTTAAAATATCTGATGGAACCATTGGGTACACATTCGATTTTGCAGAATTGACCCGGCAGGTTGAGCCTTTGCACAAACTTGCGAGATCTCATTAAGGTGAACTGCAGATACTTACTTTGGGCCTAAGTTTTTAAATTGTTCGTTCACATAAAAGTACAGCAAAAAGAATAAAAAGTGGCAGACCTGTCAACCTTAAATTTTCAAAACATTGAGATTTTCGATTTTCCTAAAGAAAAGCAGAGAGATTTGGTCAAAAACAGGGAGATCGGCAAACAGTTTATGACAAAGGTGTTCATGAGAAGTATCTTCATAATAACTTTTAGTGCCTTTTTGTTAATCAGTTAGCACTAACAAACAATTGCTGTCATGAGGAAGTCAATGTGACCATTATATCTTAATTATACCTCTGTAAAAAGAAAACATGCACAATGGACCTGTCTTTGAAGCATGAGATGCGCAATTCATTCAAAATATTCGGTGAAGAATCTTCCTAGACATTCTACCAGACATCTTTGAAACCAGGAGAAAAATTTTAAAAAACGGTAGACCGGGAGAAAGCAGTCAAAACCGGGAGGATTGACAGGTTTGAAGTGGAGTACCACAAGGGTCCGTTCTAGGTCCTTTGCTCCTTAACATTTCATCAATTCCACAGATGATAACACTATATACTCATGTGGGCCAGATCTACATGAAATTTTCACCAATTTGGGAAATGATCTAAGTAGATTGCTAGAATGTTTTGTAAATAATGGCATGGTTGCAAACCCAAAAAAACCAGCTAATCCTGAAAGGGCAGAGAGGACTATCAATTAACATAAGTGAGAACAAATTGTCTGCAACAGATCATGTTAAATTGCTAGGAATTGAAATCGACAACAAATTAAAATTCAGCAATCACAGTAATGCGTTAGGCTCAAAAGTCAACAAAAAAATCAGTGCCTTCCTAGGCTAAATACATATATATCAAAGACAGCAGGCATTAGCAATTTGCAACGTCGTTATCTTGTCGAACTTCAATTATTGCCCTTTGATCTGGCTATTCTGCAATAAAAAATGCATACAAAGAGATTGACCGCACACACAAACGAGCTCTTCCTTCGGATCCTTTATAAAGGTTATGAGTATTCCTTTGAAACGTTACTCATTCGAGGTGGCGGTTTTTGTATACATGTTAGAGACTTGCAGAAATTGGTGACATAAATCTACAAGTCCATGAATCATCTTAACCCGTCGATTATATGGAATTTAATGAAAAGAAGCATGTAACTTATAATCTAAGGTACAAAATCTCTGCAAACTGTCACTTATAAAGACAAAGAGGGAGTCTACTGAGCTGGTGATAAATGCACCTGCAAATTATTCCGCTAGTTTATTTTTATAAAGTATATTGCATTTTTTGTAAATAGTCGGTTTTAAATCAATTACGATGTTTTTTGAAAACCTATGTTGGCAATAGTTTTATTTTGTTTGATTGGTTTTTAACTATAAAATGATGCCTGATGTCTTCACAAAAAGTCCTTTAAACTTCGATGGCCATATTGTTTACAACGCTGTTAGTCATTTATCAAAACCTGTGATCTGTGCAAATACTTTTGCCAACCAAACAGGGCTAAATATTTTTCATTACGTTCGGTTGGATTGGAGTAAAAATTTCTTGCTCTATTTAGCGTTTAGCCCAGTTAATTGAGATATAAAGTTTCTGCTCTCACCCAAAACGGATTGGCGGTAACTAATTTTAGATTTCTGCTTCTTTTAATTGTCTTTAAACTATCTTTGCTCAAGAATGAGAAGCCAGAAGCTATCCTTAAGACAGAAAAAAACAAGGAAAAATTTTATGCAAGGAAATATCAAACTATGTGCTAAAAATGACCATTTTGAAAATCATAACATTGCGCACGACGTCGGTGACCTCCCTATTTTAAAACCCTGGAAGATGAACAGCAGGGAAAAGAAATATACACAGATTAAATACCCAACATCTTTACTGTCAAGTTTTAATGATAGGAAGTTTTGAATGAAAAGGCTCGTTGGGAATATTATGTCTAAACAGCAAACTCAATATTCCAAGGTTTCAGTTACACAAAACAAGATTACCCTCGCCATCGGATTGGCTACGCCCTGTTAAAGGCAAACAATTTTTTGTTTGTGCTACCAAAAACGGGATTGCATTTCCACGAGACTTGTTTTTGCACAGCAAAGGATAAATACATTGTTTTGTGTGAGAAAATTTTGTTTACGTCCCTCCCAAAGGTTGAAACTGGTCAGTACTGCAACGGATTACTGAGAAACTAATGATTGGATGGGAGTTGAATGGGTATCGTATAACCAGCAATTAAGACATCCCTAGTCAGTTTGCAGAGTGACTCGACAAAGCCACAGGCGCATCAACGGAAGGACGATACAAAACACTGTGTAAACGCATACAGAGCAGGCCATAATGTCGTGCAAGATTTCTTTAGTGACCGTGGAGCCTGTGATGTTTTTTGGGATGCTTTCATTTTTCCTGAATATGGTTGCAATGCCACAGATGATATTAGATAATGTGTGCTTGAAGAAACACAACGAGACAAAGTGTGCTGCAATGTATACGGGTTTGTTCAAGGAAGAATACGACACAGTACAAGGAATTTCATCTCTCTGGTTCAGTGCTTTGTTGGTGGCAGCTGCATTGGTAGCAGTGCTGCTCCTTCCCTTCATCGCCGCACTGTCGGATGAATTTGGAAGGCGCAAGATAATGAGTTTGACTCCATTAGGGCAGTTGCTTCAAAGCATTGTTATTGTTTGCATACTGAGTGGAGGTCTGCGCTTCCCAACGTGGCTAATGGTTCTGGTCGGGCTGTTACCTGGTATGGTAGGTGATATTTGTGGTCTCTACGTAATAACATCTTCGTACATTGCTGATGTTTCTTCAGTGGAGACAAGAACTTTGCGAATTAATCTTTTGGAATCTGCTGCAATAATATCAGCTCTGGTAGCATCATTATCTAGTGGGTACATTATAGAGCACTTTGGATATATTGGTGCATATATTGCTTGTATTATAACAGACATTCTAGAACTCTTATATATCATATTATTGGTGAAGCCAATAGACAAAGAAGCTGTTATGTGCGACCAGATAGAAGGACATACCAAAATGGAGATAGTAATGGAGGGCAAGCCAATAAAACAAGAAAGTGATATTGTAATCAATTGTTTGCAAGATAACATTTTGGAAAGCAAAATCGAGGACGAAGAAGATGAATCTACAAAGAAAGAAAAGAGTTGTGTGAATGAAGAGGATTCTCGAAACAAGATGGCTTCGGAGGTAACAATGAAATTGAGCAATCCTGTGAAACAACATGTGACGAGAAAAGGTTTATCCTGTAGGCTATGGTTTCTACTGAAGAAATCAAACCCTGTAAGCAATTTTACAAAAGTTGTCTGGATACTGAAATTCCATGGTCAGTTAAGATATGGTATGCTGCTATTCCTTCTTATGGCTTGTGCGGCAGCAACATATTCAGGAGAACTTTCCGTCATGGTTCTATACTTGAAAAACAGACCTTTCTACATGGGCCCAGTGCATATTGGATATTTTCTCGCATTCCAGAGTGCAGCACTTTCAATTATTGGTCTCATTGGGGTCAATTACTTGCTAACACGCGTTTTGAAACTCAATGACCACACCATTTTGCTACTGACTGCAACAGCTTATACCATCTATTGTGTTCTGCTTGGATTGGCAAATTCAACTTTGACCCTGTATTTGGTTCAACTGGTGCATGTTGTATCAACAGTGAACGTGTCAACGATTCGAGCCATGGTCTCCAAAATTACCCCTCCCTCTACAGTAAGCATATTCTTCTCAGCAATAATTATTGTTGAGTCGTTCGCAGTGCTGGTTGGTTCAATAATTAGTCCACTGGTTTACTATGCTGTTGTCTCCACACACCCTGGGTCAGTCTTTTTCATCAACGCATTTTTTATGTTTTTCGGCACATGTGTTTCGTTGCGGCTGTTTTTCCTCAAACGCTACGAGAACCAGGAATCTTCTGAAAACAAAGTGGTTAGTGGTTCTCTGCAAACCATTGGTTGAAACTTTGATGAAAAATGGACGCTGTGATATAAAAGTGAATATTTTTTGCTGTACAAAGTTTGAAAATGAATTTGAAAAAAGCAAACATTTCACAGCATTCTAAAAGCTAGATTTCACTAGATTACATAGGACGCGCAATCCTAAGATTGCGGGAAAGGATAATACAACGTGTTCCTTCCAACATAAGAAACAAAACTGTCACCTAAAAGAGAACAGCCTTCTCGATCTTGTAGGTCTAAAAGCACCGTTAAAACAAGTGGATATTGGACAGCATCTTTTTGATAACCCATATTATGCCAAAGTCTATAATGACGATATGTTTCAGTTAATTGGCAGAGCCTGGTCAAGTTTTGGAATCGATCTACATACAAACAAAAAAGCTGCTTTTGTATGGAGAGAAGGAGTTCCTTTTCTCTCTTAGACTCCAGTGGCTTTTTTCTATATGCACGCGGTACTATAGGACCAAATGTACCGGTCTTGTGCTTGCGTTTTTCTGATTGGCCTATTTCCATCCACAACTGGGTATTTATTTTCTATCTTGTTCTTTTTGGACCGTTATTCCGACGTTTTATACGATGTTCAGTGTCAATACTAAAATTTTTTTAGTATTTTGTGAAATATTTGCTCTGTTCAAAGCCATTTTCAAAAGTGAATAAATACAAAAGATTACAAAGCTAATTTAGAATTTTAGAGATCTGTACGGTGAAAAATAATTTAATTTCTGTTATTTCCATCTAATCATATTTAGAGACCTGCTTTATTATTTCCAATGGAGTTAAACTAACGAGAAATAGAGGTAAAACTACATTTTTGATTTTTTTTCGTGATTTTGTTTTAGTTTATTGGGAGAAAATAATTTATCGACTACTAAACCCTGTGTGATTTTTCTTTTGATTCATGTCATGGAACTATTCTCGATGATTTATATGATTTTGCAAATCATTACGTTTTTTCTCTACTAATGGAACTTTCTATTCATAGGATTTTCTCTTTTTTTAGTACATTTCATGAAAAACAAACACTTGCAAAAAGCTTCATTTAGTAAAAGTAGAATTTCACTCAAAAGAAGAGTATCATGACCGAGCTGAATAAGAAACTAATTATGGCAAACCTAGAAACATGTTTTATATTCAGACAAAGGAAATGCTTCATAGAATTGGGTTTTTGAAAATATAGAAACGCTTTGATGCGCCAACATAGGACTCAACATTGAGTTACATTTAACACAAGCCATGTCTTATGTGAGTTAGATAAAAATAGAGAGCATTGTTCTTGTCGCCAAAAAACATTTCTTCTGCAAAATTCTTGTTCGGTAGACGAGTTTAGATTTCTGGTATTAAGTCTTATTCTTTTATCCATTGGTCTTAGCCAACGATAAAATCAATCGTATGCACATGCGCATTAATACGAAAACTTGTTGACATGATTTACACCTCATAGCGCTTCAAAGCATTTAATCAAAGCTATTATAAATCGTAGTTGCATAATTAAACCAGATTTTCATTCTCACTCTTCTCATGGCCCCCTTTTCTCTAAATTATGGCCTATTTCCAAAAGTGCTACGAATGTTCCTACCAAAGAAAATAGAATGTGATGTGAAAATACCGTCATTGGCATCAACTGTGCTTGTGGCTCGTGATGCAAATTTGATCATATACTGGTTCGTCTCCCCGACGATTACCCATCAAAAGTTGGACAAAAATTATTTCGATTCATGTTGTTCAAGAAATCTTATCACTCAAATGTATTTTCAAACTTTTTCCTGTTTTCTAATTGCAGGCATCTATTTGACGAAGTCGGCATTTGTTGTTAAATTATTTATTATATTGGGTTTTGCTTACTAAGGTTTTTGATTGTTTGGCAGCATTCCGTTCATTAGGCAACGTCATGTTGATTGGCACTTCCTATGGGAAGAAAGCAGACCCATAAGAACCCTAGCAGATTCTTCTGTCAATGTATATGGATGCATTAAAGATTTATGCACAACCGGCATGCTTAGGGCATGGCATTTCAAGCAGTACGATAATAGTACAGAATACTGTCATTAGGCCGGGCTTTTGAATTATAGTCGCAAATTGCAAGTTCCTTTCAGGATTTATGCAATTTTTTTATTTTTTTATTTTATTTATTTTTGTTTAAGTTTTTTTTATTTTTTTAATTGGGTGTTGGGCAGAATTACCATTTTTGACTATTTCTGTCCATTTCATCACAACATTGTATCTAAGCAATTTTGTTGTAAAAATGACATGTTCAACCTTTGGCGGAGAAGCTTCCTCTCTTCTTTGTGAGAAGGGGGCAAGTTTTGTTTGTTATATCGAATATCGATAAGAGTGTTTATGGAGATAACATTAATGCTCTTGTTGTGTATTTCTTTAGGCTCCCACATTGATGATGGCAACCAGCCACTATCTGTATAAGCTATGTAGCTTTCATAGCAAAAATAGCTAAAAAATTAGGGTCATTCTTCTTCAATAGAAGATAAATCAGTTTTCTAAATTTTTAAAAAGCCTTTTTCAAAATGATATTTATATAATTTCCTATTGATACTTCTTCACTGCTTTGCACATAAAAGATTAGACAACGTCAAGCAAAGGTGTTGTGTTTAGAGGGATTTACAATCCATCTTGCCTATCATCACACATCTGTCAAATAGTTTCAGAAGAACTAGTAAGATTTTTTGTTCGTCCAATCAAAATACACGCTTTTTAAGGAATCCCTTTATAAGGAACCTACATGTAGAAGGCAGAAAAAAAATCAAAGTACCGTTAGTACAAAATCCCTAAGTAAAAATTTATTTTTTGAATGCTCTCATCAGTGC
>NW_027020025.1:5492960-5530102 GCF_013076305.1 Rhopilema esculentum | reverse complement strand
AACCAGGAGAAAAATTTTAAAAAACGGGAGACCGGGAGAAAGCAGTCAAAACCGGGAGGATTGACAGGTTTGAAGTGGAGTACCACAAGGGTCCGTTCTAGGTCCTTTGCTCCTTAACATTTCATCAATTCTACAGATGATAACACCATATACTCATGTGGGCCAGATCTACATGAAATTGTCACCAATTTGGAAAATGATCCAAGTAGATTGCCAGAATGTTTTGTAAATAATGGCATGGTTGCAAACCCAAAAAAACCAGCTAATCCTGAAAGGGCAGAGAGGACTATCAATTAACATAAGTGAGAACAAATTGTCTGCAACAGATCCTGTTAAATTGCTAGGAATTGAAATCGACAACAAATTAAAATTCCGCAATCACAGTAAAGCGTTAGGCTCAAAAGTCAACAAAAAAATCAGTGCCTTCCTGGGCTAAATACATATATATCAAAGACAGCAGGCATTAGCAATTTGCAACGTCGTTATCTTGTCGAACTTCAATTATTGCCCTTTCATCTGGCTATTCTGCAACAAAGGTGCATACAAAGAGATTGACCGCAAAAAACAAACGAGCTCTTCCTTCGGATCCTTTATAAAGGTTATGAGTGTTCCTTTGAAACGTTACTCATTCGAGGTGGCGGTTTTTGTATACATGTTAGAGACTTGCAGAAATTGGTGACAGAAATCTACAAGTCCATGAATCATCTTAACCCATCGATTATATGGAATTTAATGAAAAGAAGCATGTAACTTATAATCTAAGGTACAAAATCTCTGCAAACTGCCACTTATAAAGCCAAAGAGGGAGTCTACTGAGCTGGTGATAAATGCACCTGCAAATTATTCCGCTAATTTATTTTTATAAAGTAAATTGCATTTTTTGTAAATAGTCGGTTTTAAATCAATTACGATGTTTTTTGAAAACCAATGTTGGAAATAGTTTTGTTTTGTTTGATTGGTTTTTAACTATAAAATGATGCCTGATGTCTTCACAAAAAGTCCTTTAAACTTCGATGGCCATATTGTTTACAACGCTGTTAGTCATTTATCAAAACCTGTGATCTGTGCAATACTTTTGCCAACCAAATAGGGCTAAATATTTTTCATTACGTTCGGTTGGATTGGAGTAAAAATTTCTTGCTCTATTTAGCGTTTAGCCCAGTTAATTGAGATATAAAGTTTCTGCTCTCACCCAAAACGGATTGGCGGTAACTAATTTTAGATTTCTGCTTCTTTTAATTGTCTTTAAACTGTCTTTGCTCAAGAATGAGAAGCCAGAAGCTATCCTTAAGACAGAAAAAAACAAGGAAAAATTTTATGCAAGGAAATATCAAACTATGTGCTAAAAATGACCATTTTGAAAATCATAACATTGCGCACGACGTCGGTGACCTCCCTATTTTAAAACCCTGGAAGATGAACAGCAGGGAAAAGAAATATACACAGATTAAATACCCAACATCTTTACTGTCAAGTTTTGATGATAGGAAGTTTTGAATGAAAAGGCTCGTTGGGAATATTATGTCTAAACAGCAAACTCAATATTCCAAGGTTTCAGTTACACAAAACAAGATTACCCTCGCCATCGGATTGGCTACGCCCTGTTAAAGGCCAACAATTTTTTGTTTGTGCTACCAAAAACGGGATTGCATTTCCACGAGACTTGTTTTTGCACAGCAAAGGATAAATACATTGTTTTGTGTGAGAAAATTTTGTTTACGTCCCTCCCAAAGGTTGAAACTGGTCAGTACTGCAACGGATTACTGAGAAACTAATGATTGGATGGGAGTTGAATGGGTATCGTATAACCAGCAATTAAGACATCCCTAGTCAGTTTGCAGAGTGACTCGACAAAGCCACAGGCGCATCAACGGAAGGACGATACAAAACACTGTGTAAACGCATACAGAGCAGGCCATAATGTCGTGCAAGATTTCTTTAGTGACCGTGGAGCCTGTGATGTTTTTTGGGATGCTTTCATTTTTCCTGAATATGGTTGCAATGCCACAGATGATATTAGATAATGTGTGCTTGAAGAAACACAACGAGACAAAGTGTGCTGCAATGTATACGGGTTTGTTCAAGGAAGAATACGACACAGTACAAGGAATTTCATCTCTCTGGTTCAGTGCTTTGTTGGTGGCAGCTGCATTGGTAGCAGTGCTGCTCCTTCCCTTCATCGCCGCACTGTCGGATGAATTTGGAAGGCGCAAGATAATGAGTTTGACTCCATTAGGGCAGTTGCTTCAAAGCATTGTTATTGTTTGCATACTGAGTGGAGGTCTGCGCTTCCCAACGTGGCTAATGGTTCTGGTCGGGCTGTTACCTGGTATGGTAGGTGATATTTGTGGTCTCTACGTAATAACATCTTCGTACATTGCTGATGTTTCTTCAGTGGAGACAAGAACTTTGCGAATTAATCTTTTGGAATCTGCTGCAATAATATCAGCTCTGGTAGCATCATTATCTAGTGGGTACATTATAGAGCACTTTGGATATATTGGTGCATATATTGCTTGTATTATAACAGACATTCTAGAACTCTTATATATCATATTATTGGTGAAGCCAATAGACAAAGAAGCTGTTATGTGCGACCAGATAGAAGGACATACCAAAATGGAGATAGTAATGGAGGGCAAGCCAATAAAACAAGAAAGTGATATTGTAATCAATTGTTTGCAAGATAACATTTTGGAAAGCAAAATCGAGGACGAAGAAGATGAATCTACAAAGAAAGAAAAGAGTTGTGTGAATGAAGAGGATTCTCGAAACAAGATGGCTTCGGAGGTAACAATGAAATTGAGCAATCCTGTGAAACAACATGTGACGAGAAAAGGTTTATCCTGTAGGCTATGGTTTCTACTGAAGAAATCAAACCCTGTAAGCAATTTTACAAAAGTTGTCTGGATACTGAAATTCCATGGTCAGTTAAGATATGGTATGCTGCTATTCCTTCTTATGGCTTGTGCGGCAGCAACATATTCAGGAGAACTTTCCGTCATGGTTCTATACTTGAAAAACAGACCTTTCTACATGGGCCCAGTGCATATTGGATATTTTCTCGCATTCCAGAGTGCAGCACTTTCAATTATTGGTCTCATTGGGGTCAATTACTTGCTAACACGCGTTTTGAAACTCAATGACCACACCATTTTGCTACTGACTGCAACAGCTTATACCATCTATTGTGTTCTGCTTGGATTGGCAAATTCAACTTTGACCCTGTATTTGGTTCAACTGGTGCATGTTGTATCAACAGTGAACGTGTCAACGATTCGAGCCATGGTCTCCAAAATTACCCCTCCCTCTACAGTAAGCATATTCTTCTCAGCAATAATTATTGTTGAGTCGTTCGCAGTGCTGGTTGGTTCAATGATTAGTCCACTGGTTTACTATGCTGTTGTCTCCACACACCCTGGGTCAGTCTTTTTCATCAACGCATTTTTTATGTTTTTCGGCACATGTGTTTCGTTGCGGCTGTTTTTCCTCAAACGCTACGAGAATCAGGAATCTTCTGAAAACAAAGTCGTTAGTGGTTCTCTGCAAGTCATTGGTTGAAACTTTGATGAAAAATGGACGCTGTGATATAAAAGTGAATATTTTTTGCTGTACAAAGTTTGAAAATGAATTTGAAAAAAGCAAACATTTCACAGCATTCTAAAAACTAGATTTCACTAGATTACATAGGACGCGCAATCCTAAGATTGTGGGAAAGGATAATACAACGTGTTCCTTCCAACATAAGAAACAAAACTGTCACCTAAAAGAGAACAGCCTTCTCGATCTTGTAGGTCTAAAAGCACCGTTAAAACAAGTGCATATTGGACAGCATCTATTTGATAACCCATATTATGCCAAAGTCTATAATGACGATATGTTTCAGTTAATTGGCAGAGCCTGGTCAAGTTTTGGAATCGATCTACATACAAACAAAAAAGCTGCTTTTGTATGGAGAGAAGGAGTTCCTTTTCTCTCTTAGACTCCAGTGGCTTTTTTTCTATATGCACGCGGTACTATAGGACCAAATGTACCGGTCTTGTGCTTGCGTTTTTCTGATTGGCCTATTTCCATCCACAACTGGGTATTTATTTTCTATCTTGTTCTTTTTGGACCGTTATTCCGACGTTTTATACGATGTTCAGTGTCAATACTAAAATTTTTTTAGTATTTTGTGAAATATTTGCTCTGTTCAAAGCCATTTTCAAAAGTGAATAAATACAAAAGATTACAAAGCTAATTTAGAATTTTAGAGATCTGTACGGTGAAAAATAATTTAATTTCTGTTATTTCCATCTAATCATATTTAGAGACCTGCTTTATTATTTCCAATGGAGTTAAACTAACGAGAAATAGAGGTAAAACTATATTTTTTATTTTTTTTCGTGATTTTTTTTTGGTTTATTGGGAGAAAAAAAAATTTATCGACTACTAAACCTTGTGTGATTTTTCTTTTGATTCATGTCATGGAACTATTCTCGATGATTTATATGATTTTGCAAATCATTACGTTTTTTCTCTACTAATGGAACTTTCTATTCATAGGATTTTCTCTTTTTTTAGTACATTTCATGAAAAACAAACACTTGCAAAAAGCGTCATTTAGTAAAAGTATAATTTCACTCAAAAGAAGAGTATCATGACCGATCTGAATAAGAAACTAATTATGGCAAACCTAAAAACATGTTTTATATTCAGACAAAGGAAATGCTTCATAGAATTGGGTTTCATAGAACTCACATAAGACATTTAACACAAGCCATGTCTTATGTGAGTTAGATAAAAATAGAGAGCATTGCCCTTGTCGCCAAAAAACATTTCTTCTGCAGAATTCTTACTTGTTCGGTAGACGAGTTTAGATTTCTGGTATTAAGTCTTATTGTTTTATCCATTTGTCTTAGCCAAGGATAAGATCCATCGTATGCACATGCGCATTAATACGAAAACTTGTTGACATGATTTACACCTCATAGCGCTTCAAAGCATTTAATCAAAGCTATTATATATCGTAGTTGCATCAATAAACCAGATTTTCATTCTCACTTTTCTCTTGGCCCCCTTTTCTCTAAATTATGGCCTATTTCCAAAAGTGCTACGAATGTGATGTGAGAATGCCGTCATTGGCATCAACTGTGCTTGTGATGCAAATTTGAACATATACTGGTTCGTCTCCCCGACGATTACCCATCAAAAGTTGGACAAAAATTATTTCGATTCATGTTGTTCAAGAAATCCTATCACTCAAGTGTATTTTCAAAATTTTTCCTGTTTTCTAATTGCAGGCATCTATTTGACGAAGTCGGCATTTGTTGTTGAATTATTTATTATATTGGGTTTTGCTTACTAAGGTTTTTGATTGTTTGCCAGCATTCCGTTCATTAGGCAACGTCATGTTGATTGGCACTTCCTATGGGAAGAAAGCAGACCCATAAGAACCCTAGCAGATTCTTCTGTCAATGTATATGGATGCATTAAAGATGTATGCACAACCGGCATGCTTAGGGCATGGCATTTCAAGCAGTACGATAATAGTACAGAATACTGTCATTAGGCCGGGCTTTTGAATTATAGTCGCAAATTGCAAGTTCCTTTCAAGATTTATGCAATTTTTAAAGTTTTTTTAATTTGTTTAATTGGGTGTTGGGCAGAATTACCATTTTTGACTATTTCTGTCCATTTCATCACAACATTGTATCTAAGCAATTTTGTTGTAAAAATGACATGTTCAACCTTTGGCGGAGAAGCTTCCTCTCTTCTTTGTGAGAAGGGGGCAAGTTTTGTTTGTTATATCGAATATCGATAAGAGTGTTTATGGAGATAACATTAATGCTCTTGTTGTGTATTTCTTTAGGCTCCCACATTGATGATGGCAACCAGCCACTATCTGTATAAGCTATGTAGCTTTCATAGCAAAAATAGCTAAAAAATTAGGGTCATTCTTCTTCAATAGAAGATAAATCAGTTTTCTAAATAATTGTAAGTCGTAGGTAAAAAATTTTTAAAAGTTTCCTATTTTTAAAGTTTAAAAATGAAATTTATATAAGTTTCCTATTGATACTTCTTCACTGCTTTGCACATAAAAGATTAGACAACGTCAAGCAAAGGTGTTGTGTTTAGAGGGATTTACAATCCATCTTGCCTATCATCACACATCTGTCAAATAGTTTCAGAAGAACTAGTAAGATTTTTGTTCGTCCAATCAAAATACACGCTTTTTAAGGAATCCCTTTATAAGGAACCTACATGTAGAAGGCAGAAAAAAAATCAAAGTACCGTTAGTACAAAATCCCTAAGTAAAAATTTATTTTTTGAATGCTCTCATCAGTGCAAACTATCAAGAATTAGGGAGCCGGTTCCAGTAATTTGGAGTTAAAAATCACAAAATATGTGTGTTACAAAGGTGGCTATCGAGAGTTTTATTGTGTAATTTCGAGTTTATCATCTTCCTTTTTGATTCAATTTCCACTTTTCATTATAAAACGTCTTCTTTCTGTTTTTTCATCTTGTTTTCCAGCTAGAGTCAAGACACTAAAACAGAATTTCAATAGGTTATTTGCATGGCACCAAATGTATTAAAATTCGATTACGAGAGGTCCAAAAATAAGGAATTGAAAGCACTAGGCTTCGAGCTAGGTTCCTTATAAGCTGAAAAGCGCGTGTATAGTATCTATTAGATTATAAGCCGAACCAACAAAATCATGCAAATATACTTGGTTTACAAATCAAAAACTGATAAAAACCTGATTATGTACTGAAACAATAAAAAACAGAAGTTTAAGCAATAACAATGTCGTTCAGATGAAAGATCATCCCGATCACATAAAACAATCAGATACCCTCTTCACCTTTAAAAGGAGAATAAAATCTTGGAAAGGAGAGGAATGCAACTGTAGACTGTGTAGACCTTTCGTGGCTCAGGTTGGGTTCTTGAACGGATAAATGTATTGTATTGTAAATGCCAAAAATGCTGTAAAAACATAGAAAGATATGTATATATGTATTTATACTTAATTATTTCTTATATTAGATATATATGTATTTTTATTTTTTTTATTTTTAAACAATTTTACTTTGTAGTAGGCTTGAATTACCATCATCATCATCATCATCATCATCATCATCATCATCATCATCATCATCATCATCATCATCATCATCATCATCATCATCATCATCATCATCATCTACTAGAAAATGTCTCTCTCTTCTTCTACATTATCACCCTCAGCTTCAAAGTAGCAAGAAAGCCATGATAAAATAATGCAAGCCGCCCTCGTTTATAAGCCGCTCTTGATTACAAACCACAGCAAATTGTACCAAAAAAGAACGGTAGTTTATATGCCATGGCTTATTTTCAAATAAATCCGGTAGCGGAAAACAGTCTACGGGCTTTTCTCGGAATTACATGAATGGATGTTCATCCGTTCAAATTTTGATTGTGTTGACGCGCATGACGTCTTTCAAATAATTTCAATAGACATTCAAAATGTTTTGTCATGCAGCATGTATAATAGTCCAAATCCAAACCTGCTTACTGACAGTTAAAGGGATGTGAGTCAAACCTGCCAATTGAGATGTTTCTGAGATTTTATGCCTGCATTACTTTGGGCTTATCACAGCTGAGCTATATCAGTGCAACAATACATAATGGTTTCTTTTTCACCTGGCTTGCGAATAACAGTGACCCGTCTTTCTATCCAATAAACAAAACATCGGACAAAGTCAAGGTAGGCCATATTATTTACTCGAGTGGTCGTAGTCGTGGTCTATAAGAATTGTCCCTTGGTAGCCACGTGTTGTATAAAGTGACATTTCCCTTAGTTTAATTATAAATTTTGTAGATATGCTTTCTTTCACTTCTCTGTTCTTGTTGTCAGGCCATCGAGAGGTTTCGAAGGCCCATGGTAAAGAAGGACGAGGCTCCCTTCGAGGGAAGCTAGCTGAAAAAATTTGCTTTCCCGCCCTCTAGATTAGCTTAAAATACATTTCAGAATATTTCTTGCAGTTATTTTCTTGCAATAGTTTCTTGCAAGCGGTTCCGCTACCTTCTAGGTCTCGAGAGCCTTGGGCAATTTGCACCCACAGCCCCCCCCGCCACTTTTGGCGACGCTTGTATCTTAATAATTACAAAATTACCTTTTTAACGCGCAAAATCAGGTCAGAATGGGACCTCCCTGATACAGGAAGGATAGAAATAAACCCACCTACTTTTCAAACAATCGAGAAATGAGGAGAGGCTTAGATAGGCAGGGAAACCAGGGTGACGTTTTGGCAACCCTCTTGCTTGCTCTATGTTTTAGAGATGCTTGTGATAAGTAGATCGTAATCAGCTGTTGGAGTTCGTGTGACATGAAGAAGAATCTAAACGAAGCAAAATATTTATTTTGCCAATATTTTTTACTTATCAATGGTTTTTCAATTCTAGCTTTCAACAGGCATACACGTTACTGTGTGCCACGCCCATTTTTTCTGCCGATTCGCTGATTCAGCATATATTTTTGATGGCTGTAAATTTGAATATATGGTTGATACAAAGTTGAAAATTTGCTGCTTTTCTAATCTTACTAGAAGCTTCAATTGTGTAAAATATAAACAAAGCCCACGCCATGATGGTCACAACCCCTGGATGATTTGACATGGAGTGGCCCTGAATCTAAAACCAGATAAATGAATCTCTTTGATCTAAAAGTGTACATTTATTTGAATCAAGACAAAATTATCAACAAATTTGATAGTACGGCACTAGTGAAGCTAAACAAGAATATTGTCAGCTAATATGAACCATTTTACTAAGAGATATCTTTTATAACAACACTCATTGCAAGATTCACAGAATCCGGCAGACAGCCTATCCTGCGGTTCTTCCTTCTCACACATTTTACTAAGCCCAGTATAAAGCGAGAGCCCCACTCCAAATTGTATAACACAACTATTCCAAATCCTCCAGCATATTTCCAAAAATGACAACCCACTTAATTCTTTTTAACTTGAATCAAATTTGTTACTTATGAAATATCAGGCGTATTCGTAGGCAAAAACGGGTCCGAGTGCACAAACTCAAGAAACTTTCAAAGGACCTCACCCTATAGATCACTGCAGAGTGTCCCTAGAATGAAATCATATCTAAATGATCAATTTTTGCGATACTATAAGAATACTCTTGAAGCATTGTACAATATAACCATGTCAAAGATGTGCGTATTCAAAAGGTAGGGATTAAAATTCTCTCATACATGAAAAAGCGCACGGATTGGTCGAAGTAATACTGGACACTTTTAAATCCTATCACTTGCCAACACTGCCAGCCACCCCCTCTTGGCCATTGCGCTTTGCTTGCCTTTCCTTTCCTAGAATAATCAAATTGTGTTTGCAGAAGACAGTTAGTTTTCTTTTATGTTTGTTTCAAAAAATAAGTGAAGCATGTGCCCCACTGTGTTCATCAAAGAAAGATGTGCCACATTGAAAGATGTGCCCCATTTTGTTCTTGAGCTCATAAGGTCACTTTCAGCTTAGGCCAACTCTGTTTTGATCTATGTTCTAACGTTTTATACTCGGCAGAGTGTCAGACAAGAAGCTTATGCTCGACTCAAAATGTTTGCTTTTTCGAAGCTATTTCAAATATATCTTTCAGCATCAATAGTGAGCTCGTTTTTTGTCTATATTTGTTCCAAAGTAATCTTATTCACCAATAACTCTTTCATAAAACGAGCTTCTAAAAATGCAGTCTCTAAAAATGCATTTTCCAACGTCAAGAAACAATCTAACCTGAGAAAAGCTTAGAGACTTTTGTAATTTGCAGCTTTAGTTCCCTCAGTCGCTCCTTGCGTTTCTTACTCGTCTTCCAAACACCATATTAGATTAATATTTTAGTGTGAATAACAAAGTTTAAGAAGTTTTTCACCGTCCATTGGTTAATTCACTTGGGTTGTTGCGATTATAACTTAAAATAAATCTACTTTTGCAGGTTATTTTGAAATTTAGAAGTCGATGGAGTAGCCTGACAAATCCATGCCTTAATGTCCCACCGCCTGGTTTATGCTCCTCCTCAAGCGCATTGCCATTATATTTTTACTTTGGATCCACGGAAGCATCGCCTGGGAATTTCTATACCAAGTTGTTTGCGCAGTTTCAATGCCCATCCTATCCACATACAAAGGCAAGCTTAAATGGCTACAATGAAATTAGACTGATCATCCAGCGGAATTTCTTCTACAAGATAAGGTAAGCAATCTTAGAACACGTCAGGTTTCAAAATCTCTCTAAACCTAAAAACCAGACAATACTTTTCTGTATCCGTCTTTTTTCCCCCATTTTACTTCTCTAAGTCGCTGATACCAAGGGTAACCTGTCTACAGCAAAAGATAAAATCTTTCATAAATAAATCAATGAACAGCAAAATGGTAAGGAGGAAAGGCATAGAGAAGCAGTATTCATAACTGAAAAATTCTTGGGACTTGTGTAATTATTACTCAACTCTTAACAACACCGGCATTATTGCAACCAGATAATGATAAAATAAACAGATAAGTGGCAACTGGCAATCTGTATATAACACACATAAATAGATGCATATTTCAGGGGTAGGTAACACAAATGTGTATTGAATCTGTTTTTGATGCTAGATATACTGGATGCTGTTGGAATCCAGCACTGATCAAATATCCTAACTCTTTGGTGAATGTAGAAAGCCTGATTTCGTTTCCTCTGAATCGTCTTGGTGGATTGAATAGTCCAGTACAGCTTCGTTATTTTCCAAGATTTACCATTTTGCAAAACGAAATAAAGACTTTCCATTTACCTACCTATGACCCTGATGATGATGTTATCAATTGTCGCTGGGCGTACAGCTATAGTGAAGGCGGAGGTGTTTATAATGCACGTATTGGAGCTTTGGACCATGTAAGTATTTCAGTAATATCTTCTCAGAGCGTCTAAAGATGATAAAATGTTTAAAAATCTATATTATTATATTTAGCTTATATTGCATTTCTGTATCCATGTTACTTTACAAAAATACTATTGACTCATCAAAAATATTATTTATGGTGTCAAACCTTCTTTTTTCATAGGATAAACAGTGGAATCCCGATATAACGAACTCTGAAGGGAACCAGAAAATAGTTCATTAGTTCTTTCGGGAGTTCGTTAAAACGAGAGATAAGATTTTTTGGGGTCCTTTCTCAGTTCACGCCTAAAAAACCTGCGGTGGGCTTGTTTAGGCTATCTCTCGGGAAGGAGGGGGGGGGGTAACTTAATAGGTTTGACGTACGGGGACGTGCCATTATTTAGGGGTACCTTTTTTTGCTATTTAGGGGTGCCATTATTTAGGGGTACCTAAATGCGGAATCATGGGTACCAATTGAAGAAATATACAGAGCTATCGGTACCATTTTGGAAAACCAGCTAGCTAGGAACTTAGCAACATCATTAGACATGCAAAAAATATAAAAGTGACAAATGGATTTCGAAGATGAAAAATGTATGGAAAAATTCGTTATATCGAGGGTAATTATGACGAAGGGTTCGTAATAACGAGAGTTCGTTATATCCGGGGTTCGTTGTACCGAGAGAATTTGTTTGTTAGGAAGAATCTAAGGAACCAGACATTTAGTTCGTTATACAAAGAAGTTCGTCGTATCCGGGGTTCCTTATATCGGGACTCCACTGTATAAAATCTTTATTTAGTACGATATGCCATCAGCTAGATATGGAATGATAAAAATTTTGATAAAATTTTTTTACTATAAGGCACAAAAAACTTTGACAGAATCAGCTCCCGTGTAAGTGCAGTTACAATGAAGCATATTATAAATCAGATATGTTTATATAAAATTAGATATAAAAGCCTATCAACAATTTGCAAATTTCTTACAACTAGCTTTTGCTTTCAAAGACACCCTAAATTCAGGTTTTTCTCTTGGTTTTAAGACATTAGAGCTGCTGTGTTGGCTTGGATTTTGTTCTTACGACCATGAAACATGAGTTTACAAAGGAGCTCGGTACCCAAGGAACAAAAGTTTCTGATTTTCAATTTTTAACAGCATTTTTTACAGATAATTACAGGAGTAATGGTCCCTGTCGTTGCCACTATAAACATTTCTGTTTATAAATATTTGTAACATGGGGAAATTTTAAAAAATTTTCTTTTGTGAAATCTCCCCATAAACCATGAGCTGAGCAACCATAATGATTCAAGAACCAAATGTGAATAACTTACTATTCTTAATATCTTCTAGAATTTGCCATTTCATATGAAATCCTACAGACTTGATAAATATGACTTCACAATGTTAAAAATGATTTTATAAATTTGGATATCTTCAGCAAAGCATGCTGATGTTCGACTACTTACTGTTTGATTTCAGGGCAACTGCAGTCTTACTGTAAATGGAGCATCGTACCAATCTGGCCGTTACGCTGTCGTTGTCATGTTGGAAGATTACAAGACTAATTCTTTGCACACTAAATACCACAGCGTTTCATTGCAGTTTTCTATAGATATCCTAAGTATGACCCTCTTTTTACTCACTACCATAAGATTATCAATCAAATTAAAACACTGAAATTTTGTTTTTTGTGACTCATGTTTGTTTTCAACAACGTAGTTTTATCGCATAATTGACCCACGAGTTTCCAAAACTGATTTGACAGGAAATTTTCTTCTGAAAGTTTACGGCCACAAGAGGACTTTAAATAAGCACCCTAACTAACCCTGTGATGATGCTTTTGCAGGAATTTGTATAAATTTAAAGCTCTTTTGAAGAGAAGGGCCGCAGGGAAAGTTGGCCAAAGTTTTCAACGTAATAAAGTGTCCTAAGCTTTTGTTGCCATTTCAAGATCACTAACAAACCAAACTCTGATATTTTTAATGCCTTTGCACTATCCCTCTAAGTCTTCACTTTTCACTGTCTTCACTTTCGGATATTGAAAAGCAGTGGAGGTAAGAAACAACCTTGTGGTTTACCAATGTAAAAACCCCTAACTCTGACTCTCTATTTGCTACTTGCACACGTACATTTAGAAAAGGCTGTAAATCCATCCTACTATTCTTTTGATCTACTTATCATTCGAATCTATTATGTTTTCTTCATTTGTTATATATTCTATACTATAATCACCCTACTATATTTTTCGTATTTCGAACTATTTTGGCATTTGTCAGGTATCACTCAAAGTTTCATGACAACTAATGCTTCTCGAGACCATCTCCTTTCCCTGACTTCGTCTGGTAAGATTCAACAAATGTGTGAGCCAAAGGTCTTTTCCACTTTCTCTTTAGTGAAGCAAGCACACATATGGCAAATCATCTGGCCACACTTCATCTTCGTAAATACGCTGAAAAGCTATTTTATTGCCTTTTCCCTATTCTCATCCATTACCTGAATAACTCGCGGTTGTCATCTGCTACAGTAGTTTTTTCAATTTCAAAATCTTTCAAGACAGCTTTAACTTCATCCTTGCTTTATTCCTGTCATTTGCCGTCTTCTTCAACATTTTCCCTATCCTCTACTGCAACTGACGCAACCAAGTCCCTCTTTTTGTATTCTCTATCCATATTTACTTTACATTGTCTGGCTCTGTCTGAAGTAATTTATCTGCACTCAAAATATAAACTGATTTTGTTTGTATCATATAAAAATTTTTACAATACATGTTTACGTCTACATCTTATTATAATTCCTAATTACTTTACAAAGTGTACAACACTACAGGGACGGGACCACAGGGAGCAAAAGACAATGGCTACCCTGTGGCCATTAACATAAAAAGTATATAACAGGTAGCAGCTAAATGAAACAATTACGGACACTTACAAATAACATTGATTACTGATAACTACTAGAACCCGTTTCACGTTGGATGGTTGGTCAGCATATGAGAAGGATGCTGGAGAACAGGAACCACGGGTGACGGAACAAAAGACAGCAGTTACTGCAGCCACTGATCCCCCTCCAGAGTCCCCATTGCCCAGCAAACTGTACACACGCTATCAGGTTAAGGTTCAAGGTTCTACGATATCGATGGTCTGATATACTTCTGATTTGAGTGTCAATTTGGACAACTGATCGTAGCAATTTCGAAACTCCAGTGAGAAGATTTCCTGGCTGGATGTCAAATGCAGGGCAAATCAAAGGAATCCCCCTCATCCTCAATGCCATCATTTGTTGGGCACATAAACTGATTCATTGTTGGGGAAAATTATTGCTAAAAACAGATTGGTTTCACTAGTTACTTAAAAGGAAGAGAATTCTCGTTTTTTATCAAAAATTGTTAAATTTGCGAAAGTTTATTCTCGCGAAATATCCAGAGAGCATTGCTATTGTCCCTCTTGAAAACTTTGGCGACAGTGATAGTTTTTAACCATGTTTAATACTGTTTTCTTCATTTCCTTTGGTATAGAGCGTAATTATAATAGAAGGAGGCGTCTGTTAAATAGAAATGTTTTTCGCTCAAAGTTTGTGATTTTTACTAAAACAAAAAAGTTTATTCTCGCGAAAGACCCTCAGTCGCTCCTTTCGCGAAAGTTGGTGCCAAAAATTTCGCTTCCTCCTCAATTCCTAAATCTTTCTTCTCGCTAGACTTTCTTCCCTCAAAGTAAAAGTAGCAGCAAGGTGATATAAAGGCAGAAAAATAATAAAATTTAAGTCCTTTAGATTTATTAATTTATTTGGGACTATCTAATCAATAACCGCTTATGTATGTCTTGCTTTTAAATGTTTTTGACGCCGGTCAGAAAGCTTAAGTGCCCGCGATTAAGTTAAAAGTTTGTCCAATCAATAGATTATGATTTCATTTTGGGATAAAAGAACTCTGGTCGAAAGACGTAACTATAATGTCAGTTAAAAACTTTTTTATATGAGCATGACAATCCCATTCCTGCAGGCTATAAGTGCAGTTTCGCCTAATTGTGATCGATATTTACATAGGAATTGTTATGATCATATTTTCTTTACAGGCCCCACACACGAACAAGAGTCTGAAGTGAATTGCACTTTAATAAATAAAATTTACGCTCCCTTGGGCCCAATGGTTGCTCGAGTACTGCCACCGCCTGCAGCTCCTGCAATGAGGCCTTATTCAAGTATTGATGGCTGCAAGAATTACCACAATCTCTCTTCGCATGACCGCTCCGTAGATCACAGTGATTGGAGCTCCTATAGATGTGATATGTTTTTGTATGGCTGGTATCGTTTCACAGGCCAATCCGGCACAACTCTGGTAAGCTCCTGTCCTGCTGGCTGGTCCAAATCAAGTTCTAGCTGTGGAACATTTTATAAGGGTTGGTTAAAAGATCAAGTTGCACCAAGCATCGAAGAAGGTGTTGTGAATAGAACAGTTTGTTTTTCTACACATGGGAGCTGCACATGCACGTTAAGAAGAGAAATAAAAATTAGGAACTGCGGAGGCTTTCTTGTTTATTATTTCGATGCAGTACCAACATGCAATGCAAGATATTGTGGAAAGCCAGGTACAAATTATTTTGATAACCTCAAATTGATTTTCCTTTATCAGAACTTCAGCATTTATTCAGGGAAGTCTTAGAAGCAATATATTTGCTTCAGCGTAAACAGAAGCCCGAATTTTCTTTTGTTTTATTGCATATTTGCACAATTAACTTAGAAACGTCATAATTTTAGCTAGGTTTACCTTTGGTAAACTGAAAAGCGCAAATCTATAGAACAAGTTAAAGAAATCTTGGTTTGATATTGTGTCATATTTCGAGCATACAGAATTACTTAAGGGCTATATATAGATAAGGTTAGCAAAAGATACATGTGCAAATGCAACAGGCTAGGACTGCTTCATACTTTTTAAATAGATGGAAGTTTAGTTTTTAAGTTGCAATATTCTTAATACATTATTTGAAAACATTTATGCAGATTTCTTATCAGCTTTACAAATATTCAGATAATGTAATAGAGCCATGTTCAACCAATATGCTAAATTTTAATGATGTTTTAAGAAGCTAGGAATTCATCGACCACAATAGATGTTTATTTGTGTCGTTTGATTGAACCGATATGCAGTTAAAGGAGTCATTTACCTGGCCAATAACGGCCTAAAAATATGCTTGCTTGACCTTCCTAGATCTTGGAGCGAAGGTTTATTGCAGTTCAAATTATATGCAAATTGAATTGGATGAATCTCGGTACAACATATCAAAATACTTATCAGTTACTCTAAGATCAACAAGTTGCAAAGTCTCAGCATCAAGTACAAAAATTATCATTGGAACAAAACTCAATGCTTGTGACACAATCAAAAAAACCGTTGGAAGTCATTTCATATACGAAAACCAGCTGGTCCTAAGGCCAAAGACATTTGGCATCATTTCTCGCGACCCTGACGTCTATATAACATTTTCCTGTGTGTTTGCGACTGACACTTTCATTTCGTCATCTGGTCATGACCTCGTAAAAGAGGTAAATGCAACAGAACGTAAGTTTTTGTTTTCTTTTAAGCTGCTAGTGCTCTCCATACATTGGGATTACTTAGTTAATTGTCATGTCCTTTTAAGATATTTTCATGCCAGTTTATGTAAGAAACGATTCACCTTCATTGCCTATATGGTGCATAGTTCAGTACCACACTACAGCAGAGACATTACTAGCAATGTACATCAATGTCATAGCAGTGTCATTACTAGCATTCCACAATCCTTTACAATAGCTGCACGTTCTGCTTAAGACGATGCAAGTCGATGCCATATAGGAAGAGCTGTACAGGCTATTTGGAGTTTTCAGTTCAGTTCAGTTTCATGTATTTTAAATTCACTCCATACAATTTATATATAATTTGCTATACTAACAAGTTACTGAACTACAATGAAAAATATTACAGAGAATTAATACATTGATACGGAAAATTAATACAATATTCAATACATAGGACTTGGATGAATCGTGTGGAGCAAATTACTTGAAGGAGGAGCTCTCTCAATAAGTAAATTAATCGCGGGGAGAGCCCTCCCTATCCTTCAATAAATTCGATTAAATGATTAAATGGAAATACAATAAAAATAAAACAGGAAAGTTCTAAGTTGCCACTCAGAGTTTCACGCTTAATGCGGTCATGAGGCAACTGAACAGTGTATTCTATAAACAATGTGGCAAAGTACCACGATCAACAATAAAGACTAAATCGGCAATAAGAACTAAAATCGACAACAAAAAATGAACTACAAAGAGCAAATCAAAAAACTAAAAGAGCTCAAGAATATTATATGTGGTCAATTGTCACGAAGATGTTGAAATTGCAAACTTAGCTGCCTGTGGTTTTTAGAAGAGCGACACCTTGCCGTTGCAGCAGATACAATTTTATATATCATTGGAGTATTTGTATTTGTATTTGTTGCTACCTAGCATCCGAAGGTAGTTTTTAGGACACTGAGAAGCTATGCTTATCGAGCAGTGTCCTGGTCCTTTCTTTCGATGTGACCACACCTAGTGATTCCTACGCTTGGAATTACAGAGAACTGGCGACTCTCCCCACTCTGGGTGAAAGTTTGGTCTTGGGTCTGTAGTCAGCGCCTCTAACAACTGAGCCATCCTCGCACGATTGCGCACATTAAGGACGATTACGAAGTTTGGTTTAAGTTATGGTTTCTTTTTAATTGCCTGATGTTCATGTCTTATTCCAGAGTTTGAGCTCATTTAGTTAGTTTTTATATTGGGCTAAGAGAAAAATATTTGCAAGTTCAGCACCAGTGACAATTCCAGGACAGACACCTTTTTATAAAAATTACATCTGCGGAAAGGCGTATGTATAAATTATTTTTTTTAATCAATAAATCAATAAATGAAACAGTAGGGGGAAATGCGTACTTTTTGGAAAAACTCATCACCTAATGTCACTTTGCTCTTTTAGAAGATAAATACTTCTTTCAAGTTATCAGTTCCCTCACGTATCCACAACCCACCGTAACGTTTCCCCTTGTTTCTCTGTTCTTTTCTGAAGATATTTTTTCTTTTCTCTTTGTTCCAGCCGGTTTCGGTCAGTTCCAGCTGAATATCGACCTGCATATCAATAGCAAATTCAATCTGAAACACAAAAAGTTCCCTATTTCTGTTCAACTCACAGACCGTCTATATTTTGAAGTACGCTCTTCGGCTTCTAGTGACTATATGGTATTGGTTAGCAGCTGCTACTCCACGCCGGTCAAAGACGCAAGCAACGAGAAAAAGTACTTCTTTATCAAAGAAAGGTAAGTATTTCCAAAAAGCATGTTATAGTCCATGTTGTCAATAACTTGAAACCAAAGGCATTATGACACAACATCCAAAAATCATTTTATTTTTTTTGATGATCTTAGGTGCCCAGTGAACAACAAGGTGCAGTTTCACTCAGGAACTAGAGGTCAGCAACGCTTCAGTTTACCAGCTTCTGCGTTGCTAGAGAGCAGTCCCAAGGCATATGTTCACTGCCTCATTTTCCTCTGCTTTATGACCTCAACAGACAGTAGGTGTCAGTCTGGTTGTCAAGGAAACAATTTAAAACGCACCACTCGCAGTGTCAGTGAAAAGACACCAATCTATAGACCATCGACGGTATCTAATTATTATATGGTCGAAGTTGGAGCAATAGAAAAAGAGCGGGACCAGTCGAAAGGTATGTTTTTCGGATTCCTCCTTTTGCTAAAATTATAACAGGTTACTTATAAATTTTAACAGCTGACTCCAGTGGTAATTCTTCTTTAGGCACGCAGCACTGATTGGTCAACTATACCGGTCTTGTGCTTGCGTTTTTCTGATTGGCCTATTTCGATCCACAATTAGGTATATCTTTTCATGGTGTTCTTTCGGACCCTTATTCTGACGTTTTATTCTCTGAGGAGTGTCAGACGAAAAAGCTTTCAGTATGTTGTAAAATGTTTGCTTTTTTCAAAGCCATTTCCAGATTCTGTATCGCAAAAAAAATGTTCATAATTAAATACATATTCTGCATTTTTTGCGCAAGTGCTCATTTGCAAGGTTTACGTTGAACTTCTCATGGGCGGTCAAAATTCAATTTGGTTCAGCACCTGGACTTGTTTGATGCAACTCCCGTTCCAAACGTCGAACTTAAGAAATGCTTACCGGGCTTAAGTCTATGAATATTTTTAAAAGAAGTATTTCTGTCCGTCAATAAATTTTTCGAAAAGGAACTGGTTATAACAGAATGGAAAGCTATCAATGTATTTCTGCTTTTTTTGAAAAGATTGCAATATCCATTATCATTAAAACATGTTTTTACAAGAGACAATGCTTCCATAGCTTGGTAATTTTTTGCTAATGTTATTAAAAAGCAATACCTCAATTATCCACATCCAATGTTGTTATGCGGTATAAATTTAAATCCTGTCTAAAGTTGTTCAACTCAAACCCTAATAATTCAAGAACAATTGAAAAACAACCTAGCCTTGTAGTTTCACTGGTTTTTGTCTAAAAAGTATAAAAAGTAAAAATTAGTGCATATGTTATCTACAATATCCATTATCTACAATACCAACGCTTGGTACACTCTTTTATATAAGAACCAGTAAATTTAAGTTCAGGCTGACTGTTCTTATTTTTTTCGAAAATCTGAGGCTGGATTTTTCTTGATTTGTTCTTAATTTAATAGGGTGTAAGCAGTGCGAGTGCTAGCTTTTTCGCTCTAGGGAGGTAGTCAGGCCTCATTTTCCAACAAAGTGAGTGAGACAGCCTTCATTTGCCGTCAGGTTTGAATTTTCACCGAAAAAGCACAGATTTAAAATTGCATTTTGCAGAAGCTCAGCCTCAGCTTGTTCTTAATTTGTTCTTAACTTTTGAACAATTTTGAGGCTCATGCTCTTATAAAAATTAGAGTGTAATGATGATCAAGTTGTTATTACCTTCGTTAGCTAGGCAGGCTGTACATTTTTTAAACTTTTTCTCGGCCATCTTTTCTTGCTGGATGCACTTGACGCGACACAGAAAGTAAACAAATTGCTCGTTCTGCTCTGGGGCAGGACGACGGAAACTTTGAGAGATGAGTGAATTTGGTTCAGTGGCAATTCGGGTGGGCGCAATGGAAAATCAGCATTTGTTTACTTACAGGCTTAATCCTTTTTCTCTATGAGCAATAGAGATAAAGTGTGTTAGAAGTTCTTCCTGAAATCTTGTTTGGTGCATCTAGGGCCTTAGTTGAGGCCTGAAAATCTCTTGACCTGTTAAGCCGATTATCGTTGCTTTGCGGATTACACTGTGGTTTACGGAGTGTACCTTGCAAGTGCGATCAGTAAAACCCCGTTTTCTCCGGACTTATAATTCGTCTACATACAGGTACGAAAAAGCTATTCTGTACCCAAGGAACCAATCGAATGGCTCAAAACTTTGCACACGGTCAGGACAGATGCCGGGTAAGCAAAGGGTGTCTCAAAATTTTTTTATTTCTCTGGTCCGTTTTTTATAGCCAAATACAGCTATTAGAAGGAAGAAAAGTTGTTTGCCAGTTTTTGAAAGGGTATAGTTTCAAGGGGAGGAGGAATTTGAAAAATCTGAGACAAAATTTAGTAGCTAAGGATCTGCGCTTTTTGCTGATATAAGTGATATAAGTGATTTTTTTACCTTAAACTCAAGGGTACAAAATAGCTTTTGAAGGTGGTACACTCATTTAAGCAATAAATTTGCCTGGAAAGTATCATTTTATAATATTTGCCAATTATTTTGATATGGTTGAAATCGCCACATTCTTGTGCATCGAATGATGTATAGTTTAATCTGATTCCGTTAATAGTTTTGCTTTTAGGGAGAGGAAACCAAATACCGTGTCAAAAACGTTTACCGTTTACCGTTTATAATGAAGAAAGCGTTTTAAAGGCATTGAGTCATGTTAAATAGGCCTTCGATATAGGAGGTCATTTGGATTTGGCGTGATCGCTGCTGTTTCATGTGATATTTGCATCCGTTGTTGACAACTTGCTATTGATAGAAATTGTTTTGTCAATCAGTACCAGGTAAGTTCATGAGACCAGTTCCAGGTCAACCAATAGCATCGCAGTCATGAAAATCATGACTCAGCGGATTTTGGCACTTAGAGTATATCCAATCCATTTTATCATGACTCAATGCCTTTAAGTCTTCAGCTTCATGTCGATTTCAGCAGCACCAGGTGTAAACTTTTTTTGTCACTTTCACTTTAGGCCACGATGCGACACCGAAAGCAGAGGCATTGATGTTTCTTATGTTGACAATAGCTTGGATTTTGCTGTACGCAATGTAAGTCACGATCAATGAATGTCACGATCATCAAGCAATGCCACGCTGGTCTGAAAGGCGTTGTTGAGTATCATATAGCTGAATTCCGTGACGGCAAATAAATAGATTTTGGTGTTATGGGGTGTTAACCTTAACGTCTTTTAACGATTGATATCTTTGAGACGCCAGGAATGCTTTCGTAGTTTAATTCTGGCCGTATCTTTATAGGATGATAAGAATAGACTTAGATGGTATTTATTTTCTTTTTGAATTGCTCAAAACCAAGAAGAGAAAGCTTAACTCTCCCTTAATATATCTCATTTATTGAATGAAAGCTGGCAAAAGACGTCACGTTTGTATAAAATTCATGCCTTTTATAGCACCATACCAAAGTAATTATACTTTAACAACGAACAGTTTTTAACACATTTTATTCTATGTCTTCAGATAGCGAGATCATTTCTTGTGGTATCAGCTAAATACAAAAAAGCTTGACTTTATTTTCCAAGAAATGATTTGATAAACAACTCTTTTCAAATCTGAAAGAATATGTGCAGTTTAAGCTAGGCACGGAGTAAACAAAGATTTTTAAAAGCAGGCGATGAAAGAAGATTTGGTTTTATAACGTGCAGTAATCTACATACATTAAATCGATAGTCTTCCATTTGCAAATATACATTAATGCTAGATGAATTTCAGTTTTTTGCTGAGCTGGCCTACAGTCAATGGTATTTCCTGATTTTCTTCCTTTGCGTGTGTTCTGATCAGGTTGAGCAAATCATCCAAAAGGATGGTGCGGTCTTGGGCCAATAGCTTGCAGAGATGTGATATACCTGTTTAAAACAAAGAGAAAGATTGTGAATTGATATGAGCAAGAATATATAAGTAGCTCTATAAGTAGCTCTACCACAACACCCGGTTAACCAAGAATATATAAGTAGCTCTATCCACAACACCCGGTTATTGTCGACAGGTGGTTTACACGTGGTTAATATTGTTATTGTTGTCTACTGTCGCGAATGGTGTCTCCAATTTTTAGAGAAGAATCTTTCGGGGGAAGAACATTTCGAGTTTTTCGCGTTCCGGCCTGAAATCGTGAATGTTTGTTCAGTGAAACACCTTCAATTACGAGATTCGCAAAAGTTTATTCTCGCAAAATATACAGATATTTTTTCCAGCTTAACTAAAATTTTTTGCCCCATTGTGCCCGTCCAAAATTTTCTAGGCCGACACAAGTTTCTGTCTAAAAAAGTTGGCCTCAGCAAAGTCTGTGCATCTGTGCTTTTATGATGAAAACCAATATCGACTGTACACGAGCCCACGCAATTCTATATCGAGTCGATCCACTGTTGATATGCTTCAGCCTGCGTTGAATGCTTGTTTTCGGCATACCCTGGGAATAAAGAGTGAGTCTAGTACCCAGGATAGATTTCTGCACTGAACGAGGTAAATGCTTCCAACAAAGATTAGACTAAGATTAGTGCAAAATTTAGGCGCATTAATGCAAAATTAGACTCGAACTTCCTTTATTTTGAACCAGGACCGATACCAACAGTGGTATATGAGGGAGGGGGGCATCATAACATTTCCGATGACATGTTTACTTCATTGGTAAATTGAATACTAGATGGAATACTATAATACAACATGATAGCAAGGAAGACAGGCTCCATGGCACAATAAAGCCAGAAGTCAGGTCTTTCCAACAAATAATCTTCTTCTCTTTTTTCATCGCTGCAAACATGTCTATAACCTCGTCATGATCGATTTCAGTGTTTCGGCAGAGACTCAGGGCCTTCAGATTTGACAAAAGATCATTCCATGGATGATCAAAGGTAGTTCTATCAACTTTATTCGTCTAAACGAGCGCTCGGCACCAGCTGAAGACACTGGTAAACAAACAAAGATTTGAAGCAGCGTAGGGAGGTTTGGAAAAAAGGGGCAAAGCCGATTGGTCACCATAGATTTCAGGATGCCCCTCGGTGACATCTTCTCTTATGTTTGTAACATTTCACAATGAATGATTTATAGAAAGGTTGGGAATCTTGAAATTCGTTGATAGTGTCTGCATAGGTGGACGGGGGTGATAACGCCAAAAGTTTTAAGGATATACTTTCACACATGTGAGCTTCTTATATTAGTCAACAAAAAATTAAAATACAAATAATTTGAAAAATGTTACCTAATAACCATTTTTAAATCTTCACACATTTTCATTAAAATAAGCGAATTTCTTTCACGACAGCGACCAAATATATCGATTATTTTATCGATATCTTTTTGTGAACATTACTTGCACCATTTTCAGTAATTCACGCACTTTCTTGCTTACCTGCCTATTCTTGTGATTATTGAACAGTTTGTGTTCCATTTCTAGGAGGTCAGAAACTCATAATGTATTTGTAGAAGGAGCAAACCTTTATGATGATTTCTTTAAAAGTGTTAGCATTCACGCTTGCATTCCCTTATCACGGGCAAGTGGCGTAACACAGTTTAAGGCACCTTGATTCAGCGTTTTGCTTAAGGTCTTTAAAGCTTTGCTCAAGTTCAAATAACTTTTGAAAACTTTGAAAGTTAATCAAATGAAGCTCTATCACTCGGTTCTCCCAAGCTCACGAGAAAATAATTCTAATTTTTATATTTTTCTGTTGTGTTTGACATGCTCTACACCATTTAATGTGATCTTCTTCCTGTCCGTGAATAGAAGTCCTGTAGCAGTTTTTCGCTTAGGGGCCCAGATGCCTCCGTTACGCCAAATCACATAAAATTTGATAGTCACTATCACTAAATCGCGCATAGATTTCTTCCAAAACTTTATCCATTACATTGTACAAACAGTTGAACAGAGCTTTGCTTTCTAGATGGGTTTCAGGGTCTTTATCCTTGCGAAGAAAATAAGTGTCCTGTCTACTGCCTTCCCCCTCTGGCAAGCCCCGTGCGTTGCGCTTTGTCCCTATTAGCTTTATGACGGTTCATGTTCAACTTTTCTCTTGAAAGTGCATGTCTTTTGGTGTTGACTTCAATTAAATTGTAGCGACCTTGAACAACACCCAGTCCATTTCCAATTGACTTTCTTCCTTCAAAATTCAACTAATGGGCAGGGCAGTCTACATAGATGCTCAGCGGAAAACAGTCCTCCATTCGCTTTGCCAAGCACTTGGCTTTGCCACTCATTTTAGATTTTCGGAGCATTTGCCGACAAGTTTATACATACGCTTTTAAGCCGAATTCGTACAATTGCCAAAGACCGAGTTTTGTCAAATTTAGCAAAAAACTTCCTTTCGGACACCATTCAGTGCAAAAATGACACAAACTGACATTTATTCGTGAAGACGAAAGTAAGATGTTTCATCAATCATGACAGCGTAATAGCCGCTTTATTTCACTTCTTCGACAATGATTTCAAGCACTAATTGGGCTGTTGCTGTTCTTGTCACTTTTTTGTGTTTTTTCACCCAAGAGATTTTTACCATATTCCATTACTTCCTAAAGCGCTCATGATTACAACCACTTGATTTTGTCATCTCAGAGATTTTTAAGCATGTTCATAAAGTAGTTTTTCCTATCATTTTGTTTCTGGAGAATGCTCTTTCCCGAATTTTGCCCGAAAAAATCAGCTGCCCGAATCTAGGGGAGCTGAAGCCCCCCAGCCCCCCCCCGTCCCGTACGCTTATGAGTGTCGGGAACATTGACATCCCTATAGTAGCATTTAGAATGCGCTTCTATATGAGGCCTTGCTTCTCCATCAAGGATAATTTTGGGGGTAAGATGTTCAAATTTTGAGAAAGATCTATCGAAATTTTGAAACGTTTGGCCCATTTCTGTTCAAATTCCATCGAAATAAAACAATCCTTTCCTAGTCGATTGCTTCATGCTTCCCACTGTAAAAGATTCGAAGATCGACAGAAAAAATCCCTGATTTTCTTTCAAAAGGAACCCTAAAGTGTTTCCTGACTAGTCAAGACAAAGGACCACTAAATAATTCCGCATACACTAACTTTAGCTATTTACAGCCAATGCAACATAAAATAATTGTTTAAAAGCAAAATTGCTAATAATGAAATATGGAAAGCCACGAAGCCTAATTCATTATATTCCAAGAACATAGCCTATGCTATTTAAACACCTCTGTCTCTTGTTTATCCATGGCAGTTAAACCCTCTCGAATTTTCTGCTAAGTTTTCAGAACCTAAGCGTAGCTGGTGTAATATTGGTAGGTTATCTGACTTTGCACGTAATATCTTTATTTATGGGCAGTTCAAAAATGTTATATTCACATCCAAAGCAGTGGCGGATCCAGACTACCGCCATTACCGCTCGAGCGGTAGTCAGATTATTCAAAAATTATAGAAACAAGGATCATTTTCATGTTTATCCTACTACTTTAATTAAACCATATTTAATTATTGAAAATATTTGATCGCGCTGCAAACCAAGCCTTTCTTCCCAGGAACATGCCTGAGGCCCCGTTCACAAGGGAACGCAATCGTTCCGTTCCATTTTTGTTCCAGTTTCTGGAACGAAAAGGTATACTGTTCACACGGTAACGGAACGATTGCGTATCGATTTTTGTTTATGTTCAGACGGGAACGCAATCGTTCTGTTCTGCAATTTGCGCGCCAAAATAAGCGAATGATTTTTAATGCGCATGTCCATAATGGAGATAGATTTCATCATTTCGATTTATCTCTGAGCTATCTCTGAATTTTTTAAACAATTTGAATAAATTGAGAATACAAAAGCGCCCGAAAATAAGCAAGCTCGTGGGAAAATTAAAGCCAACCCTAAAAGGAAGGAATTTCAATGTTTGCAGAATGGTGTTGAATCTTTTAAATGGACTAAGGGCGAGATTCAGCCAATGGTGTTTTTGAAATCCTCCATTTTCTTCGCTGAGTTTATTATTGTCACCTTTTCCTTCCCTCAACAACAACACAAACGCATGCGCCAAGGGCAAAGCTCTTATCGTTCCATTTTCTGGACCAGTTCTGCGCGTTCACACGGGAACGGAACGGAACGATTGCATACCGTTCCACTTTTCGTATCACTTATTTTATCGTTCCACTTTTTGGAACGGAACGATGTCGTTTGAAGCGTTCTCGTGTGAACACAACCCCTGAGCGTTCCGCTTTTCGGAACGGAAAAGAACGGAACGGAACGATTGCGTTCCCGTGTGAACGGGGCCTGAAATTTCCACAGAGACAGAAATATTTTTTAATCCCTTATCGCTATGGAAATTGCGTGCCAATTGCCGAGCCACATGTTTGCAAATAGAAGGCTAGCATGGGGACAGGATTCGAGCTGCACTGAGCGGTAGTCAGCCTGCCTAAACCAATCAAATCGTCAGAAATCACTGCCAACCTGGGGGGATGCATACAAATTTTGTTGACAACCAATGAACAACCGAGTTGACTACCGCTCAGATGGGGGTTGAGTAGTACTGCCGCTCAACACGGCTCAAACGTTACAGAAAGGTGGGGGATGCCTACATATTCTGCAAGTGGGCAAACTGTAACTTCAAAGCCGATGTGACCCATTATTTTGTACAATACACAATTATTCGTAGGAATATATTTTAAAAGAATATTAAGACTCAAATATTCTAAAATTTAAGAAGGCATCAGGATTAAAAGTCAGGCCCACAATATTCGCCAAAAGTATGATTCTTTGTTTAACAAAAGTTGCTCTCAATAATTGCAAATTTTATCTAGCTTTTTAAACTTGTAATTTTCATAAGTAATTGTCAGACTAAATGCGAGTTTTAGGCGACACTTCAAAATTCTGCCAAATGTATCTTTTTTCTAATTCTATGGTGTTCCTCGTCTAAATGCCGTAAAATTTTTTTAGAATATCCATCCTCAGAATATTGAGTAAGATTATTTATTTCTTCTCAAGCTTGTTGTAAGGATACATGAAATTTCAGTAAAGCACCGCTTGTCTCTTGAAAATGGGCTACATAAGAAATTATAGAAAGCAATAATCATTTTAAAAAACCGGGTGTGACCAAGAAATTGGTGTGGTCTAAAGGGAATGGTCAACCCTCTATCTCATTTCGGCGGTAGTCAGATTTTTGGCTGGATCCGCCACTGCAAAGTGCATTAAAGCATTTGCTGGCTTTCTTTCGTTTTAAACTAAATGATACAGGCTTTTTAGGAGGATGAATATTGTAATCTGTTTGAATCAGAGAAGAAATGTTGGAGAAGAGGTTTAAATTTGAAGAAATACTATTAACAAGAAATATTAAAATTGATTCTTTTGCTTTGATACTGTCACTAAATAATGAAAAAATTGTTAAAGGGGTTCACTATTGGTGACACAGGCGTTTTGCCTGTCTGGAAATGGCAAATTTCTGGCAGCAAAAAAGTCCCAGAAGGGGGGGGGGGGTTACTCAAATATATTTAGGATAGGGGTGCTCAGGCCGTAGTAGAACCATCAATCAAAAAAATAATTTTTTTCACCATGCACAAGAAAGTTTGCAATTTCTCTCTAATTTTCTTTTTAAATTTTCTCATATTCAAGATCTGAAAAAGTAATTCAGAATTTCATGAACCCAAACAAGCAATTTTACAGATAAATAAACCAAAAAATAACTTTTGCTCCAATTCTAGACCCAAAAAAGAAATCTGAGCACTCCTATCCTAAAAATATATGAGTACAGCCCCTGGGTAAAAAGTGGTCAATGCCAATTCAGGGTTTTTTTAACAAACTTAATAGCGAGTGATTGCCTCTCCAGCCCCAGTGACGACCCATTGTGCTGAACAAAAGATTATAATACTCCTTTCAATATAAACAAAGGCTTACCCAAGCAGCTAATTTTTCTTCAAACAGGCTATGGGCAGTGGCGGCCTCAGCTATTGCAGCAGTGAGACCATCCACTTTTGCCTCATTTCAGTGCTTTGTACCTGGTTAATTTTCTTTAGAAAATATGAACTATCCCTACCTAGCACTTTTAACCCATTCTTAGAAGGAATATGTAGGCAATGTTTTGACAAAAATGGGGGTACCTCCCCCTATAACCCCCCTTGGTGCTGTCACAGGCTATGGGCCAATCTAATTGAGGACATCGGATTTACCATTGTATAGAGCTGTTTTTAACAGGTTGGTTTTATGATAAATAGCTTGATTCATGTAATTAATCTATATCATTCATATTTGTCACTGTCTTTTAACACAGTTATGTTTTAATAAAAATTACTTATGAGGTTGACCAGGGAAAAACTGAAATTTTCCTGCACTGGTTCCATTGCCAAACCTATGAAGAAGCCTTTAATATACAAAAATTGAGCACCTCAATGTAAAAGAGTATATAAGAATGAAATAAAAGAGAGGTTTATTAGTTCCAAAAAACAAAAATCATACTATTTTTGAAGAACAATTGTGTAATCTCATATTGGTGATTAAGTTTGTAAGAAGACATACCTGATGGCATTGTAAAAAAAGCACAAAAGTCAGCCTCTGATGGGTACTCAGCGTAGTTAAGAGACTGAATAGACCCGTCTCTCTTGGCTTTAGCATTCTTAGGAACAAATGAATAAAAGAACAACTTTGGTTTCCTTTTTAAGCTTGGACAGGACTTGAATGGGCCGTGGATGTCATCAATGTGAAGTTTATTTCCATCAAATCCATAAGTTTCATTATGTTGCCCATCAGTCAAAATGAATATTACCAAGCAATTGAAGCGTGAAAGGTTTGAATTAGCCAACCCCTGAAATATTGACTGCATTTCGTTTGCAGTTTTATTTTCTGCCATTTCAACCTTAAATTTCATGCCACTAAATATAGTTTCCAGTGGTTGTGTTTCATGACCTATATTGTTTATTATCAAGCAATACCCTTGTTGTTCACTGTCCATTTCGTAGTAATCACTATCACTCCTCACAGTGAAATTAAGTTTCATTTTAAAACCCTTTTTTGAAAAACCATAATCAATTTTATCAGACTCGTCATTTTCATCAACTTCATAGCACAATTTAGGATTTTCTTTTGGTGTCATGGCTTTTGTTTTTGAAGCATTCTCATTTAAAGCATGTGTTTCACAACTTTTTGCTTTCTTGCTCACTGTAAAAGCACTTGGTCCAAGCAGACTTATTGGGCTATAAACATCTTTCTTTACTGCAGGTTTTTCTCCTGAAATAACAACAGTTTAAATAGAGTCAAAAACAAACTTTTCAAAAAATTTTGGGTGACTTTACTGTAGCACCCACTTCTAAACAGGGGGTTTTAGGCAAAATTCTTCAAGGACCAAATGTCAAAGCAAATTTGTTTGTATGAAAAGTCTTTATAGCACATACTAATAATAAAATATAGCTATGAATGTCACCCAAGTGTATTAGAACTAATCCACAAGAAAGATCACAGTTACAACATTTGATCAGAGGAAAATTTATATATTACACTATTGTAGTAGAAATCTACAAGGTTTGGATACCTTTTTAGAATCAAAGCTGTTGAAAATAGCCAAAAGCTGTTTTAGAAGGGGCATAATTATCCCTATCCCTAACATAAAAAGCAAAAATCATCAAGCCATTTTCAGGGTATGAAAATAATTCAGATACAGGCACATGTGCTTATAAATAAAAGAAGGATATTAACAATAAAATTGCAAGAGTGATATTTCGACAATAGCAACTGGATATGTTAACAGTCATCCAATGAAAAAGTATCTATTGTATGTGCTTGGGGCTCAATGAAGTGATAAGTGAACATGCCTGGGTTGGAAAACAAGTTTTCAGGAGCCGTTTTTTGATGGGATTGGGTAGATTGTTTTTAGGGAGTGCTAGCTGATGTGCTGACAGGGGGCTGACAGCAATTTGACATATATATGATTATATATGTCTGTGCAATATTACAGAATATAGCTAAGATATTAAACACAATTGTATTGGAAAAAATAATGAGTTTATTTACGACATTTTTAGCATAGCCCATTATCAAGTCAACAGGCTTTGCTCAAAATGTTGTTGATAAATTTGTTATTCATATGCCCTTAAAACCACACTGGAAACTTTTCTCTTGCGGCAGACAAGATAATTTTGAAAATTTGTGACTGCACACCTGAAATCAACAAATTTAGAAAAAAAAATTTAGAAAGTGTTAATAATGGAAAATATTATTAACTAGGGACTTTTCATGGCCAATAAGCAAAAGTTCATGTATGGTAAATTTGAGTGTGCGGGCAATATATTGCAGGAACACAACAAAGTTTCCAGTCTGGACTATAAAATATGCGAATCAAGGAGCTTCAATTTTATTCTATCTTTGTGTTTTGCTGGTTACTTTCTATAAAACTTGGGGTCTAGGTGGGATAATTCTAACCTGTGGAAAGCTTTTGTTGATGTTGGCAGTCAGAACAGGGGTTATAAAATGAATTGCCAGGAACAAGGAAACAACAAAGATACATTAACCTTTCTTGTCATTGCCATGAGATGCATAAGTAGATTCCTCCCTCCCTTCAAGGAACCGATCAACTTTTCCAGATAAATCATGTCTTCTTATATCCTTTAAGATTCCTGATAGATAAGCCAGTCCACTACGGTTAAATGAAATCAATCCATGCTTATGAAAAGCCTCCATCAGTTGACCTCCATTGCTGATTCTTTCACATACACTCTCTGAAAAGAAATCAGCTTAAATAAGCTGATGCAAAACAAATTGATACAAATTAATGCTTATGGAGAAGTAATGCTCTTAGCTCTTCCTCATAAGCAAAATGTAGAAGAAGTTGTGGTTTCTTTCTCGATAGAATGCAAGAATACAATAAAACAATATTGAATAATATGCTTACAAAAACAGAATCATTAAAACAGTTACACGTTACTGCGGAGTCGAGTTGAATAGGGGAGGGGTAGTTTGTCGCCAATACACTTAAGACAAAATTTGAACATATCACAAACACACGTCAAGTCGACTTGCCTAGCAGTAGCAGCAGACGCGTAAAAAATAATCAATAAAATCACCTGGAAGGTCACTTAAAAACATTGAGTCAGCCAAATTTTTCGAAGTCAAATTGATGCTAATATCATAAATAAGTTTTTTATAAGCCTTGTCGTCATTCTTGTAATTGGGTACCGCTCCGTCTTTGCTCGCCATTTTGTTCTGTGTCTGGGTCTTAAGAACTTCCCCTTTCACATTCATCGATTCGGGGAAATTTGCCTGCCTCCTACACAGAAGCAGTTACGATGGCTCAGAGGCTATTTTATAGACTTCTCATCTTTTCAGTTTATTTTTTATCTAAGTGTTACATTTTTAGAGGAAAGATTAAGAAAATGATTTCTTCTGTAGTAATTAATTTGATTAGTAAATTTTGTAAATTAGGTATGGTACTTTAGAATGTCTTTTTAAAGGAGAAGACCGGAAAGAAGAAGCGGACCGGCTTTCCGGTGTAATATGCGTTTTGGGACTCTACGCAAAAGTATAACATTGAGAAACGCAATGTGTTTTAAATCATGTGATTTCATCTTAGTGCGAAATTATGACACGTTATAATTAACAAATTGAACACAATGCTTTTTGAGTTTAAAATTTCACACTTTTCAATAAATAAAATTTTGGAGTCGCCATTAATATTGTACTTCTTTGCATTAATATTGTTCTTGGGAAATCACCGCACCGCTTCTTGTTAGTACCCTCTTAGTAGAAGTAGTTCGATTGTTCTTTACATTCCAAACAATATGAACCAGAACCTTCGTGTACCGGGACCGTTTATCATTCTAAATTCCACGTTCGTTTTGGTACCCTATTGTTTAATATATATATATATAAATATATATCATAGATTGAAGAAAGTAAAACTACATGGTTTATCTCTACAAGCCTGTTTCGTGAGTAACTTACTCTTCAGGAGATGTTCTGAAGAGTGAGTTACTCACGAAACAGGCTTGTAGATATAAACCATGTAGTTTTACTTTCTTCAATCTATGATATATCACGCTCTGCGTGCTAACGTATTGAGCACTGTGCTACGGAAGTATCAAAAGAAAAATTTCTATATAAATATATATATATATATATATGCCTGAAAAATTCCGCCTGAGGTACTGTACCCTGGGTACCAGAATAGTGAGTCTGGTACCCAGGGTAGAGGTACTGAGGATCCGTGACTAAACTTACGATTACATTACTTCCAAAAGCGCTCACGATAACGATAACTTGATCTTTTCCAGGGGCGGACTGGCTAATTTTTTTGGCCCGGGCAAATTTTGATCAAACCGGCCCACAATAATAGCAAATAAAAAACTCCTCGGAAAATACAAGTAAATGTTAGTCTGCAAGGAAAACAAGTTTTTAAATTCAGTAATTTTGTGCATGGTTGAATGCTTGCATAACATAACAAGTGAATAAGCATAACAGAATATGCTTAACAGAACATGATAAATATGTCATTTGTTGACTAAACAGTAAATGAACAAAAAATTTAACTCCTTGGTTTGACTTTGTTTCTAAATATAGTAACTTATATGTTGATAATGTGATCGTTCAGGATGTCATCTAACAGGTGTTTTTCTAAGAACATTAACATGAAGGACTCCAGGTTTGGCTGCGAAAAATTACTACGTAATCTGTTCTTTATATATTTAAAGCGGAAAAGCTTCTATCACACTCCACTTGTGACAAATAATTTTCTAATCCTCCGGAAAACCACAATGATTTTCAGCAGCCCAAAAAAATAGATTTGTCAATTTCTGACCCCAAAAAATGGGCACCCCTGTTGAAATTTTATCGTGTAGCACCATACCCCTGTGGGCGGGGGTGCATTTGACTTGTGATAGTATAGGCCTAAAAATAAACTTACAAAAACTTGTATGAGTTTATTGAAAGGAGCAAGAGCAAGACCCTGCTGTTTTTTGTGACGTTTGTGGCTTTTGCCTGATAAAAAAAGCTTTGTATCGTAGCTGAATCCTTTTTTAAGTCTCGCAGCTTTTCCTTCACAAAATTTCTGTGCATCACCTTTGGTTGAAGTCTTCTTGCTTTCCCTTGTTATACGCAGTGGCGTACCCAGGGCCGGAGAAGTGAGGGGGGGGTCTTGGGCGCAGCCCCCAGAAATTTTTTGGACCACGCCCTTCAAACACTCGCAAATGCAGAGAAACGCCCTTTTTGCAAAATATTCCGCCATTATTTGATTCATGTTCGCTACAGTAAATAGGAAAGTATTTTACAATTGTTATTGACACAAGCATAAAGTATACTACACCCCCCCACCTCGATGAGTTTTACATCGTTTTTGGACAAATCTCGAGGATCACATTTTAGATCACAAGTGGGGGGTTCGGACCCCTCTATTCCCCCCCTTGGGTACACCACTGGTTCTACGTATGTCCTCTTCATTGCTTCAAATCACAGAGCAAATTGCTTAGTGAACTCTAATTTTTGGACTTATAAATTTATTACATTTAGCAATAGCTTGTGCTTAGGGAAAAACATGACCAGCTTCAAGCAAAAGCTAAGTAAAAAGACATCAGGGCAGGTTAAAATCTTATGTATCGCATTGAAACAGGGGTGTTACAGTATAATATGTTGCCAAAAAGGAAATACCGTCAAGAGAAAATATAAAAAATTTTCAATAACATTTTTTCTGAAGAAGTGTGTTTGGGCTGCGGTGACATTAAAGAAACTCGCGTGTATATTTATCCTTTCCCACAAAGTCTCTGAAAAATCAAGGCAAACAGATCAACGTGTGGGTATACTTTTTGCCTCGCATTCACTTTTTAAGCTAATTTATTTTTTGCACTTTTATCAACCGGCCCTTAAACAGACCGGCCCTTCGGGCGATCGCCCGAATAGCCCGACCAGCCAGTCCGCCCCTGATCTTTTCATCATCTTCTTTTAAACATGTTCAAAATGTAGCTTTTCTTATACGTTTTTGGAGGAGGTTCCTGCTCGAAAAAATTAGCTGCCTGACTCTAGGAGGGGCTGAGGTCCCCCAGCTCCCCGTCCCGTATTTCATCTTGACATTGTCCTTCATTTTCTTGACAAAAAGACAAATGGTCCTGCGCATATGCGCATCCTGCTGAGTTACTGAAACGAGGTCGGTTTACCACTGACGTTACCACGGTAATGACCAGAGTGATCAGAGGTAGTGGGTCAGCGTATGAAAATCCATTGAAGAAAACAGGACAGAATCTCATATACATGTATGATATTCTCTACAGATATTGTTGGAAACCAATAGAAGTCAGTTTATTTTCATTTTTTAGATTCCGTCATATCTCTAAAACAGTATAATTTGCAAGGCAATATGGGTTTGAGTAGGTAGTTTTGGTATTGTACTGTATATAGGCTTATGTATTTTAGTATGTTCATTACTACTAAGCTATTCGTACGGTGATCCTGGATGGAAGTTTCTATGCTGCGTTGTATGTCAAGGGCAAATAAAAAAGTATATGGCAAGAAGAATGCGCTTCTCTCGCTGACAAAACACTGTGCATTCTGTTTTCCAGTATCCTGTCATGAAAGACAGAAAGAAGAAACTTTCACAAGGTATTCTGCAAAGGGGGAGAGGAGGGCCAACTGAAAGGAGGGATTCCTTCCCATCCCCATGTCCTCAAGGGATCCTATCTGTAAGGGTTTCCGCGGGGGTACTTATTCACGTGTTCCTTTTAAAAAAACCACCATACATGGGCTCCGACAAAGGTTTAAAAGTGGGGGGGGGGGCAAGGGAAAATTTAACACCCATAACAAAAGATTTTGAAAAAAACTCTAATGTTTTGCAAAAAAAGTGGGGGGGGGGGCCAAGGCCCCCCAGCCCCCTCTTCGTCGGAGGCCCTGCAATGTTCTCATGCTCCTGTTGAAAAATGAAAAAAGTTCCTTTGTTCCCTTAAAATATATATATATATATATTGGGGTGCACATTATTTTTTAGGAACACTTTATCAGCTGGTGTCTCCTAATTATGCAAGCATAATTTCAGCCTCACAGGTTTCTTATTTGTTTCTTATTTTTGTAAATAAACTTCCTGTGCACAGTAGTTTCTGGACATAACATGGTGCTTGATAAACTAACTCAAGCCTTTGCTCAGGACTGATTTTATAATAGTGAGCTTTTTAATTGTTGTTTCAATGCTATTTTGCTTATTGCTTCCTGCTGATATTTTGTTTATTGAGTGTAGCTCAATCTCAGCCTGCCTTGTTTCTTATGTTGCTCTTATTTTTTGGCCAAATCTCAGCCTGGTGTTTTTATAAGGGTTCTTTATATAAGAAAACTTTTCCCTTTTTTAAAGCTGTAATAGATCATATTCCCTTATCCTTGTGCTGGTATCCTCGTTATTTTAACAACAGTAGCTATGCAGTGCTTTCATCATTATCATCATCATCATCATCATCATCATCATCATCATCATCATCATCATCATCATCATCATCATCATCATCATCATCATCATTATCATCATCATCCTCATTATCATCATCATCATCATCGTCATCATCATCGTCATCATCATCATCATCCAACCGGTTTCAATCCAGTATGTGTCCCAACAATCTTACTCTATTACCTTTTTTCCATCTTATCAACTGCTTTCTCCAAACCTAGCATATTTATCTTCTTATCAGTAAGCTTCACCCCACAAATTGCTCTCTCCATGCCTCTATATTACCTAATTGAAAGTTCATTTAATCGATGACACCATGTGTCTCTTCCATGTAACATTCCTGTCCTTGCACAGCTATGTAAAGAAAATGTGGAAAAGGGAGCCTAGCTTTCTATGTCTGTTGCATGCAACAAGGCTACTACATTGCTTAATCATTAATTGTAATCTTCAAAGTACTAGCAAATTTTGACGAGCTTGCCAAAATTGGCTTCAAACTTAGTTTTTACCATATTTTTAAAGCATCCCTAAATAATCATTCGCAGAAATAAAATGGGATAGATTTTTTATATAAGGTCTGATAATTGAAAATAAATGCAAGGATAACTCAGTATTTATGATCACAGATTACTGATCAAAGGGTCTGTTGTCCGAGTCACTGACACGACCAGACTTTCATTTCATTTAAGAGTGAGGAGAGACATCAGCCCTATTAGCTAAAACCTTTTTTAGGACAAAGGTTGTAACAAATACAAATGGATTTTGAAAATTATGAAATAAAATTTTCCAAAAAGGCTATAGAACATTTTTCATAAGTCTTCTGTTTAGCCATACTTTTTCCAAACCTTATAGTTAATTGTTAATCTATAAAAAAGGCAAACTATTGCCCTAGCTCATGCAAATTCTTTGTTAAGTATAAGCTTACACCTAGGTGAATTTTAAGAAATAGTTTATATTGCTGTATTGTAGTCATTTTTCATAACATAACTCTTTTTGTTATTTACTATATTTTTAACTGATTCTGCTCTCAATGGCATCTATGCTGAATCAGGGCTATGTCTGCCATTACTAAAAACATCTCAGAACAATTGCAACTATGAAATACATTCATCTTAGGACTTGTCAGGATCAGGCCTCAACCATGGTATGACAATTGCAAACTATGGTTGGGCCATGAACCATGGTTGGGTTTTTTGCAGTTGTATTTTGCTAAATCTGAACCTTCCTTTCATTCGACTTATGCTCAGATGCATACAGGGCAGGAGCAGCACCAAGGGGGGTGGGGGACTGGGGGACACGCTCCCCAGATCTTGGCAGGATCAATTTTCCATTTCGTCTGAATCTGATGAGGCAACATACTAATATTTTGGCAACATACTTTTTTGGATGTCATCCTTTGATTTGCAAACTGCCTTTACATAGCCAACAGTTAGTTATTGGCGTTCCTTTCAGGTAAAATTGGCTTTCCTTGTTTCCAATTTTGAAGCAACATGGTCAATGAATGTCTGATAACACAAATTTAAGCCAAAAAATTAACCACAGGTACTTAGAGGGAATCCAGTTAAACTTGTTGTGCTTTTGCTCAGATTTTCAAACTGCAGAAAACCAAAATACATAACATACTTGTTTTGTTGTTTCTTTTT
>NW_027020025.1:5361124-5484466 GCF_013076305.1 Rhopilema esculentum | reverse complement strand
ATATATTCCAGATTGCGTTGTCTATTCTGACGTGACAGTGCTCGATGTGCAAAAGCACAGAGCAATAGATATAATAAAATAGAATATATACTAGAAATGAGACATGTTCTCCGTTACTCCGAGTTTCGTGCTTACGCACTCATATATATATATATATATGCCTGAAAAATTCCCCCTGAGGTACTGTACCCAGGGTACCAGAATAGTGAGCCTGGTACCCAGGGTAGAGGTACTGAGGATCCGTGACTAAACTTACGATTACATTACTTCCAAAAGCGCTCACGATAACGACAACTTGATCTTTTCATCATCTTCTTTTAAACATGTTCAAAATGTAGCTTTTCTTATACGTTTTTGGAGGAGGTTCCTGCTCGAAAAAATTAGCTGCCTGACTCTAGGAGGGGCTGAGGTCCCCCAGCTCCCCGTCCCGTATTTGATCTTGACATTGTCCTTCATTTTCTTGACAAAAAGACAAATGGTCCTGCGCATATGCGCATCCTGCTGAGGTACTGAAACGAGGTCGGTTTACCACTGACGTTACCACGGTAATGACCAGAGTGATCAGAGGTAGTGGGTCGGCGTATGAAAATCCATTGGAGAAAACAGGACAGAATCTCATATACATGTATGATATTCTCTACAGGTATTGTTGGAAACCAATAGAAGTTTATTTTCATTTTTTAGATTCCGTCATATCTCTAAAACAGTATAATTTGGAAGGCAATATGGGTTTGAGTAGGTAGTTTTGGTATTGTATTATATATTATAGATATTTGGCATAGGCTTATGTATTATAGTATGTTCATTACTACTAAGCTATTCGTGCGGTGATCCTGGATGGAAGTTTCTATGCTGCGTTGTATGTCAAGGGCAAAAAAAAAGTATATGGCAAGAAGAATGCGCTTCTCTCGCTGACAAAACACTGTGCATTCTGTTTTCCAGTACCCTGTCATGAAAGACAGAAAGAAGAGGGGGCAGGCCAAGGCCCCCCAGCCCCCTCTTCGTCGGAGGCCCTGCAATGTTCTCATGCTCCTGTTGAAAAATGAAAAAAGTTCCTTTGTTCCCTTAAAATAGTAAAAATTTTCCAAGTTGAAAATCTAAGTTGTTCATGCATGACACAGGCCTGTGTTCCTGTATCATCTGTCGCAATGTTCCTTTGTTCCCGAATGAAAACCCCTGGGAGATCCCAAACACAGGTTTTACTTGTTAAGATGGGTAAAGAAAATATGGAAATTTTATTAATATATATAGTAATACCAAATCACTAGTTAGGGTGCACATTATTTTTTAGAAACACTTTATCAGCTGGTGTCTCCTAATTATGCAAGCATAATTTCAGCCTCACAGGTTTCTTATTTGTTTCTTATTTTTGTAAATAAACTTCCTGTGCACAGTAGTTTCTGAAGATAACATGGTGCTTGATAAACTAACTCAAGCCTTTGCTCAGGACTGATTTTATAATAGTGAGCTTTTCAATTGTTGTTTCAATGCTATTTTGCTTATTGCTTCCTGCTGATATTTTGTTTATTGAGTGTAGCTCAATCTCAGCCTGCCTTGTTTCTTATGTTGCTCTTATTTTTTGGCCAAATCTCAGCCTGGTGTTTTTATAAGGGTTCTTTATATAAGAAAACTTTTCCCTTTTTTAAAGCTGTAATAGATCATATTCCCTTATCCTTGTGCTGGTATCCTCGTTATTTTAACAACAGTAGCTATGCAGTGCTTTCATCATTATCATCATCATCCTCATTATCATCATCATCATCATCGTCATCATCATCGTCATCATCATCATCATCCAACCGGTTTCAATCCAGTATGTGTCCCAACAATCTTACTCTATTACCTTTTTTCCATCTTATCAACTGCTTTCTCCAAACCTAGCATATTTATCTTCTTATCAGTAAGCTTCACCCCACAAATTGCTCTCTCCATGCCTCTATATTACCTAATTGAAAGTTCATTTAATCGATGACACCATGTGTCTCTTCCATGTAACATTCCTGTCCTTGCACAGCTATGTAAAGAAAATGTGGAAAAGGGAGCCTAGCTTCCTATGTCTGTTGCATGCAACAAGGCTACTACATTGCTTAATCATTAATTGTAATCTTCAAAGTACTAGCAAATTTTGACGAGCTTGCCAAAATTGGCTTCAAACTTAGTTTTTACCATATTTTTAAAGCATCCCTAAATAATCATTCGCAGGAATAAAATGGGATAGATTTTTTATATAAGGTCTGATAATTGAAAATAAATGCAAGGATAACTCAGTATTTATGATCACAGATTACTGATCAAAGGGTCTGTTGTCCGAGTCACTGACACGACCAGACTTTCATTTCATTTAAGAGTGAGGAGAGACATCAGCCCTATTAGCTAAAACCTTTTTTAGGACAAAGGTTGTAACAAATACAAATGGATTTTGAAAATTATGAAATAAAATTTTCCAAAAAGGCTATAGAACATTTTTCATAAGTCTTCTGTTTAGCCATACTTTTTCCAAACCTTATAGTTAATTGTTAATCTATAAAAAAGGCAAACTATTGCCCTAGCTCATGCAAATTATTTGTTAAGTATAAGCTTACACCTAGGTGAATTTTAAGAAATAGTTTATATTGCTGTATTGTAGTCATTTTTCATAACATAACTCTTTTTGTTATTTACTATATTTTTAACTGATTCTGCTCTCAATGGCATCTATGCTGAATCAGGGCTATGTCTGCCATTACTAAAAACATCTCAGAACAATTGCAACTATGAAATACATTCATCTTAGGACTTGTCAGGATCAGGCCTCGACCATGGTATGACAATTGCAAACTATGGTTGGGCCTTGAACCATGGTTGGGTTTTTTGCAGTTGTATTTTGCTAAATCTGAACCTTCCTTTCATTCGACTTATGCTCAGATGCATACAGGGCAGGAGCAGCACCAAGGGGGGTGGGGGACTGGGGGACACGCTCCCCAGATCTTGGCAGGATCAATTTTCCATTTCGTCTGAATCTGATGAGGCAACATACTAATATTTTGGCAACATACTTTTTTGGATGTCATCCTTTGATTTGCAAACTGCCTTTACATAGCCAACAGTTAGTTATTGGCGTTTCTTTCAGGTAAAATTGGCTTTCCTTGTTTCCAATTTTGAAGCAACATGGTCAATGAATGACTGATAACACAAATTTAAGCCAAAAAATTAACCACAGGTACTTAGAGGGAATCCAGTTAAACTTGTTGTGCTTTTGCTCAGATTTTCAAACTGCAGAAAACCAAAATACATAACATACTTGTTTTGTTGTTTCTTTTTTATCTTTAATTTTTAAAAATCATTTATACAGATCACAATTAAACACGTAGCATATTTTCTTAAATAACAAAATGCTGGGAGCTTTAAACATTCCAATTATTTCTATTTTGAGTAGACACTACATTAAAGATCCAAGCAACAAGTTTAAACAAATTTATCCTTTAAAAGGTATACATTTTAATTTTTAAACATACTAAAGCTTTTATTTGTCACTCTTCTTTCTAAAAGGGTAGTCATTGATAACTCTGAGTACTGAGAAAGATTGGAATGTCTCAATCTTTCAAAAATGTTCACACTCCTTAAAATTTTCTCTACGAGTTTTGATACCACATTGAAAAATTAAAAAATATTTCATACCCCAATTGCCAAGCAACTCTTATAGCAGTAAGGACGAGCATCAGATCTATGTTAGCAATTTTGCTGTTGCGATGATAACCATAAAACTCTCAGTCATTGGTGTTGGTGCTCCCCTGCTTCAAAAAAGATTCTTGATAGTCACAGCAAAAAAACTTCTGTTTTCTAAAATTGGTAAAAGTAAGGAGAACAATTCTACGTCAGGATAGTGAGTATTCCCATTGAAGAAAAAGGAGTTGGTTTTTATACCCCCATAATAGATGATTTAGTTCCCATCATTGATAAACTTTTTTAATGATATGTCTTACAAATTAAATCAGTTTGGAGCTGAAGAGTACTTTTCTTCCCCTTCTGATGAAAAAGCTATCAGGAGGATAACAAACAGCCAATGCTGCCAAGTCAAGCAAAAGAGTATAAATAATGGCCTCTGAAAAGATCATTTGATGTTCTCAATTTCTACGCAAATATGATTGGACGTCTACATCGCATCTGCAATGGAGAAAGTCACAACTATCGTTCCACTTTTTGGAACAGAACGATGTCATTTGAAGCGTTCCCGTGTGAACACAACCCCTGAACGTTACACTTTTCGGAACGGAGACGAACGGAACGGAACGATTGCGTTCCCGTGTGAACGGGGCCTAAGTGATACGAAAAGTGGAACGGTACGCAATCGTTCCGTTCCCGTGTGACAATGCACTATAGAAACGCAAAACAGTGGAAAGTTACAGCTTTCTATTTATGATATGAATGAAGATGTGACATCTCCTAAGATATTGTGGTTAATAACTCTTGCATCTCATTGAATTCAGTGGCGCCGCCAGCTCGAAAAAACTAAGGTGGACAAAAAAAATTTCTCGGCCACGCCCCCCAGACTCTTGGAAAATCCTTTTCTGGTATTTCTTATCCACTTTGAAATTTTTGGACAAGCAACTTTCTCAAGCAGCATTTTTCGTAACGGTGGCTTTTTTGCCAGCGTGAAAATCGAAATCGATCTGATCAGCCCAACTTTTTTCGAAAAATTAGAAGGTCGACTTTTGGGAAAACTGGGGTGGACATGTCCACCCCAGTCCACCCCATGGCGACGCCACTGGCTGAATCGATTTTTTGCCGAATTAACTTTTGAAAATTTCATACCCCCGCAAAAATTCCTAAAAATATTTCATTTTTCCTTTTAATAATTTTCATGCTCCCACCAATTCTAACCCGCCCCATTACCCAGCGTTATTAATGACAGAACCCTAATAATAAAACATACGGCTGACGATAGAAAACATTGATCTAAGAATGCCAAGTTGTGAATCAAAATAGATCAAGCAGAATCACGATGACATTGATCAATTATTATTTCTGTACCAAGAATGCCTGAAGGAAAGGCTCCTTGCTCTTTGTCTTACAGTTATTAACTTGAATCAGCGATTCTGCCGCCAATCATTTGAAAAAGATGAACTAACTGGTTCATTTATTATCTGGCTGTATCAGTGGCATAGCGTGACCTTTCTCGCTGGGTAGGGGGGAGGGTGTAAGAATTGCAAAACCATATTTTACCGACAGAAATTATTTTGTTTCATTTGGCATCAAATTATTTTGTTACAAATGTAATTCCACCTACGAGTTCTCTGGAAGTTAGGGGGGGGGGGTGTAACACCCCACACCTTAACCACACGCTACGCCCCTGAGCTGTATATAGGATATCATATTATTGAGTATGAATCATGTAATTCCCATAATTTGGTAAAGTTAAGTGTTGATGATTTTTATTTTCATTCTAGCTATCATCGAAATATTACCAAATTCATCTGTTGACCTCACGGACGCATTCGTATGATATGCCTACCCAGTTTCTTGTTCTTAGAAAATCGGATGTTGGGTGAGGCAGTAACTGCAGTACTGAACTGATTGCTAGATATCTAACTGTCGTCAAAATGAGTAATGTCATCCCGACTCTGCCACATCATGGAGCAAAGGGTATTAATCTGGCTCCAAATAACTTCATGCCTATAGAACGCACAAAAGGACCACCGCATTTGAAGAATCATTTACCTCCAAAAAGCATGAAGGTTTCTACTGTAACAGTGATTAAAAAGTGAGTACTTATGGGTTATCATTATAATACGCAAGAAAGAGCTCCCTTGGCAAAAAATTAGTGAATGCTGCACTAGGACATGTTTGGTCTACAGTCACCTGGAATCAGACGAATTAGTGCCCATTGTATTATCTTCAAAGTCACTTACAAAATATGATTAAATTGGTAGCACAGAAAATACTTTTTTATTGGACACGACTAATGTCACGAAAAATGTAACTTGATGACCAAAAAAGGGAAGCAGAAATTTATATCCTGATACCAATCAAAAATAGCGCAAATTTTTGTTCCTTTTTGGTCCTATAAGGGACCATTAGCCTGTCACAAAGTTGATCTATCTATGCGAGGGGCCAGTGACTTTCATTCTTCAAAAAAACATTCAGAAGCATTTTCGGGCATTAATCGCGGGCACCTCTAACTAACTATATAACAAAAACTTTTTGTAGCTATATAGTAACAAAAGTACCCGACAACAGGACAAAACTAAAGGCAATAGGGAAAGCTAAAGCCCTGGTCAAAGATCCAACATTACACCCAACATTTCACCCAACATTTTCGCGCGCAGATCGAAAAAGAACTGGGTAGAAGTTCGCGCTGAAGGCTGCACAGTTTCGCGACATTTTGAATTAAAAAAAACGAAAGGCAATCGCTGCCTTCTCTTTTTGTTTTCTCTTCAAATATTTTCACTGTCATCGCGGCCTCTCAGGACGAGCGTCGCATCCCCTATCAAGGCTGTGGCCTAAATTCGTCCCCCTGCACTTTCTTGCAGCTCCTTTGTGCTACAGTTTCTTCATTGACGCTTGATGCCTCTTCTTTTGCACAGAATACGTTATATTTCGTTATTTTGTCCATAATTAAAGTGTAAATGATTTTAAGCAAATGCGATTGTTGAAACGAACGAAACCACCTCAAGAAAACAACAACGATGCGATGATTGAATTTTGGCGCTCTTCTTATCCAAATGCGCGTGCACAGAGCCTACAATGTTGCCTGATGTGGTCAAACGATCCAACGTTTCACTTAACGCTTAAAAACAATAGAATTGTTGGACGTCGGCAGCCAATATTTTTGACCTCAGTCAAATTTCGTCCATCTTCGAAATTTACGATGTTGGGTGACCCGACAAGGTATTTCAAGAACTGTTTCAAAATTTGATTTTCTTTATAAAGGTTCCACTTTTCTTTATGTTTTTCTATTTTCTATTTCGGACAAAAACCAAATTTTTAACAACTAAAGTTTCCGATAATTTTTGCCCTTAGATTTGGTCGTCCGAAAATGCTCGATTTTAAAGACAACCGACAGATAAAAAGGTGGCTTAAGCCATATGTCAATCAATATTAGCCAATCAAAAAGCGTGTAATAGGAATCCCACTTACTGACTTGTCAGTTATTTATGAAAGAAGGTTTAAGCCTCTTTAGTATCTGTCGATTGCGTTTAAGGTAAGTCGGGACCAGCAACATGTCTTTGACATAAGCACCATTCGACTTACAAATGAATGCAAACAGGTAAACTAGTACTTACACATCGACAGAACATAATGTGATAGACCAGGACCAAAATTATACAACGAGATAATGTATGACTAAAATAGGTAATGTCGAATGAAATTGAAGATCCACCAATTAAAGCTGAAGCCTTAATCTCTTATGTAATTTTACTGAAATATCCTTTACATTTTCTTATTTGTTTGTTCTTTAATCTTAAAATACCAAAATTTCTGTAGCACTTGATAATACTGAAGATTGCTTGGCTAAACACTATCATGATACATGTTTTAGACCAAAACCCATTTGGATATTCAAGAACTTAGAAGAACCCCTTTTGAAATATTTAAACCGAAAAAAATTGAAGAGCTTTTACTTATATCTTGAAAGTAATTCTGAATTGATAAGAAACTTCTTGTTTAGTAGATTTGCTTTTATTTTTATCACGGATTTTCATTTGTTATATTATAGTCGAAGAAAGAGAATCCAGGCAAGCAGTCATAATCAAGAGAGGGTTGCTGTCTCGTTACCAGGTACGATCTTTACAATAGACCCTGCACTCTTTCTTTATTGGAATGTTAAGTGCTCTATAAATTGAGTTTCAAAGATAATATTATGTATCATCATTTAATCGACTATTTGAATAGTTATTTTTGCTGTAAAGGATGTAATTTTTAATGCTTATCCACTGAAAGTTGAATAAAGAAATGTGAAATGTAGGGAAACAGTGGTTAATATTTACCTGTATTCATTTTGGTTCGTTTTTGATTTGTTAAGAATTTCAAATGAAGTAAACTTTCCTCAAGCACAAAAACGGGGAGCCCAATTTTTCAAAGCGTATCATTTTGAAGATAACGAATTTAAGATTTTTGGAAAAGAATCAAAATGAAACGAAATAGGAACTGAACAAAAATGTGATATTTAAGAAAATTGTCTAACTGATATAAAAATGTTGACTTAGTTGTTTATTCACAGGGTATAACGTAGCAGTGTATGAAATGCCTTTTTGTTATATGCTTTTTACCAGGTTCCATCAATTCTATGTTTGTGTTTTCCTAGGCTTGAAAGAATGTCTTGAATACCGGCCACCCCTGAATACCGATTTGACCGGACCAACTATTTATAGCTATGAAACGCCAAGGGATAAACCTGAAATGACCTCTTTCCCATCATTCACAATGAGGCCCAAGACACAAACAAACAGAGGTGAGCCAGCACTCCTCTATAAAGCTGAAATAGAAAAGTTAAAAGAATTAATTTTGTGGATGCTTATCTTTAGTTTAAAGGTGAACTGACACGCAAAACTATTTTTTGATATAATGTAGAAAGCGATGCATGGAATCTTAATTTCAAGTTTTCGGTTAATTATTATTGTCCGTTTTGACGCAATTCCGCTCTAAATGTCATGAAATTATCGTCGAGTGTTCGACCATTGTCGGCATTTCATGTGACCCAGTGCGTGTGACGTCACAAACACCATGTTTTTATCCCTTGAATGGAAAACACGCACGGACTGGACAGTTCAGTTCATCTTGTTCAGTTACTATTCGAGAAAATCTACGTAGCCTTTGATCCAAGATAATTAAAATTCGATGCTTATGAAATATAGGAAGGATATGTGCTGGCTGGTACTGCGTTATGTTAGGAGGGAATTTAAGTTTGGAAGGAATAGGCTTAGCTGCTCGAAGAAATTCTCAATTCTGAAGTCAATCATGCGGACGAATGTAAGAATCTTATCATTTTATCATGAATCTAGCTTCTTTTTCGAATAAATTCAATATATTATTACTTCGATAGATTATTTCTACATCCATATAAATCATGAACGTTATTTTATTTTGGGTTTGCAAACTCATCGGTTCACCCGAGTTATAGGAGTGCAGCGGCCTGGGAGTTGAAAATTTTACTAAGTTGTTTTTCTGCAAATAGCGACTCGATCGTACCAGGTTCTTAACCCCTGAAAATTTTGCAAGTGATTGAATAAAAAAAATGAAAATGAGTGACTTAAATTCAAAATATTTACTAAATCTTTACTGCGTATTTGAAGATAGCCAGGATCAAAGACCGAAATTAACTTGGGGGGGGGGCTGCTGATAAATTAGTCTAACAGCAGCCGTATTTAACAAAATAAAAGTATTTTACTTAGGTTTCCAGAAAATAAAAATCCTGTCAATATATTTATCGCTAACATTATACGATATGTTGGCGCGCCACACGCTGGGTCCTGCAAGACGGAGAAAGGGCCTCAAACGCGTTGAATAATACGATATTCTTGCAAACCTTACTATGAAAGGTTTGTAATGGAGTCATAATATGTTTTCCAATTAGGTTGTCGAAATGGAGCCAAAACCTACTCAATTAATGTATCGATGCTCATCTGCAAAGTCATAAAAGTAGGGCCTTCCACACTGTCGTGTTGCTCAAGTGATGTGAACATGGTGTTTGTGACGTCACGATTATGCGGAAGGCTCGGGCAAACTCGTCCGTGCTCGGAAAATGTTCGGTGGCTAACTTTGACGCTCAATAACTCGAAAACTGTGTTGAATATTAAATGCGTGTCAGTTCACCTTTAAGGAATCACGTGTTGCAGGTTGTGATCGACTTTGCAATGTGATGGCCACGGCAACTCTATCATCTGGCAGGCCCTTCACCGCTACTACTGCTGAGCCCATTTGTTTTGGTTGCACTTCTTGCTGTAATCAAATTAGGTTCATTTTCATGTCAATCTGAACTTTTGCAATAACAGTAAGCACTTTTTAGCCAGCGACTTCAAAGGATGCCTAAGAATCCATTGCAACCATAAGGTCATATCTACTCGAAGATTACATCATAAACTAAAGATAGTAGTCAGTGAAACGAACGAACTAGTAACAGAAAAAGGGATGGGGGGACATTTCTGAGAGAGGAATCTCTTTGATGATTGGATGAACTTTTAAATTTTCTTTTTCTTTTGTTGTTTAGTTGGATACAGCCCGTAGCCTTGTGCTGCCATACACAATTGCTGTAATTATTTCATCTTTAGAACGGTTTGACAAACCACATGAAATACAAACTTGCTTTTTTGTGGTAGAGAAAACATAATGGTCCTTGTTCTGAATGCCGCCATGTAAAAAATACACTTAGTTTGATGTGTGACAGAAATTGCCCCTAGATTTGTATAAATTATATACACCAAACCCGATGTGACTTAATACAGTGTTATGCGAGTATCCCAGTTGTTTAGGTTCATGTATACCAACTGCTGATTTTGCGCGGCTCTGTTTAATTGTGTCCAGAATGAACTCTGTATTTCTAGATCAGGAGTATTCTTTTCTAAAAGTAAGCTAGGACTCAAACCTGTCTATATTTATCAATTCTTGCAATATTTGTCCGGTCACTGCTCTTTTGTAAAAAGAAAAAGTAGGACATTTAAGTTCAAGAATAAGGTCATAGTATCGTAATTTAAATGAGAGGAACAGGTGTCAAGATCTCTTTTGCAGTTCCCTTCAGGAATGTCTTTTGCGATGTACCTTTCCATGCTCTATTTATCGCGTGAGCATCAGAGCATAATACAGGATTAAGCTGTTTTGGTGTAACTATTCTGTGCAAAGCAGTTATTAGGGACACATTTTGGATAGGATATGGCAAACAAGTAATCAATAATCAAGATATGTATGAACACTTAAACTTGCAGAGTTATCCAAACATAAAGCAGCGTCCAAACATCTTGCCTTGTTCTTGAATTTACAATGTTGCGTTTCTTGGAAATAAAATTACCTTAACAGCTTGCGATGAGTCAGTTTGCGAACATGGTGCTGTCAAAAATCTGTCTACAAGATGTAGTCCTACTATTCACATTTTAGCTTCCACACGCAATATATTGCGGTGTGTTTTTTTCAGTTTTTTTCTCACGAAAAACGCCAGTAACGCATTTAAACTCAATGGGAGCTTCACATCAAGATGCCTTTTTGCTTGCAATTTGTAATGTCTTTTCACCGAAATGATGCTTGGATTAAACATTGGTTTGTTTTTCATAGATTTTATTTAGTTTGTCGCGTGTTTCTGGCAATGTGCAACGTCAGTGTGCAACGAAGTTGCAATAAATCAATTTGCTGCAGAAATATCATTGAGGCATCTGTTTCGCTACTTTTAAAATGTATATGTCTACTAATGTCATTCTTTTCTTCCTTATAAAATACATATTGCCATTTTTCTAAGCCTTCTGTTTGTTAGCAGCCAAATTAGACAAAACATTTCGTTGTGGCCTTCCACAGTTGTTGTTGTTGCTTCTGTAATGTTGGTCGCGAGGATATGTTTTATCACCCTCTAACTGTACAGGCTTATTTGAACTGCTATTTCATGTCATTGGATGGAAAATACTCCTTTCATCACTTTCTTGGTTTCAGACGGAGGTGACCGCACAGCTTGGGGAAAAGAGTGGTTTTCCCATAATTATGTATGGCTTCAAAAAGCTGATTATGATCCAAGGGTATGTATTTCTTTAAGCTAAGTTAGTTGATTATACATTAGATTGGAGACCGGAACTTTCCCTTGTCAGTATTCAGTGACCCTCCATACCCGATAAAATAACATGTTGTACAATTTTCCTCACCTTTCAAAACTTCAGAGTGCTGCTGTTGTAACTGTGTTGCATGCAAAGTTTTGAGTTGTCAAGTATGTTAGGAGACAACAAAGGACAACAATTTTTAAAGGCTGTTTTCAAGATATTTGATAAGGCTTTATTTCTTATGTTAATTTGTATCATTATTTATCGATGCCTTATATGATTTCGTTCAGTGTTCTTGAAATTTTTATATAAAGAAGATTTAATGATTGAAACGAGAAATGAATGCCAAATATTATCAGTTTAAATGCAAACATATACAGATCCCAATACAGTTACTGCTGCCTCGGGCATTTATACCAATTATTTCTATTTCATGTCCAATGTTAAGACATCTTACGATGATTTTTATCAATAACTGCATTAAGTATCATGACAGAATCATTTGTTTTCATGGAAAAGCTACACACACCACTGCTATTTAAGCATGTAGGCCATAATAATAATGTTACCACAATCGTAGAAAATTGAAATGGACAATGATTGACTCAAATAACGTTTCGTCTCCCCTTCATTTTGTTGCACGGGGACAGAATATAAACTGCCTGCCAAATTCTGCAAAAGTAAACTAATTTCTTATAAGAAACAAAGGTTGATGTTCAGTACTCCAATTTCTGAAAGTTCTGGAAATTTCGATACTTATTGTTTCCAAAGAGTTTCTTAATTAACATGTCATGAATGATGTTATGAAATATTCGTGACCTTTTTATCACATCAAGAGATTTGCTTCCGTTCTGATGCTGTATTTAGATATGGGATATATATTTTTATCCCTGGTGTCTTAAGTTTTAGGCATCAGGGCAATCATATTCTTGAATTTTACAAAATTTTGTTGTTCTAAGTTTTATCACGATTGAATAGTTTCTTAATATTTTTGTTTCGATTACTGAAGTTTCCTAATTTTTTCTCACTGTCCAGTACTCGTTATAGCCAGTTTCATTTAAAAAAAGAGTATACACCTAATTTTTACAAATTTGCAATAGTATTTACAAATTTGCAAAATTTTGTTTCAATGATAGTTGCTGTCTTTGGAACAGCACGGCTCTTTGGCAATGGTTTCTTTTATATGATTTTCAGTGCTTCGGTGTCTTCAATTTTTTAGCTCACAGATATTTTGTTTCTCTTTTTTAGAAGGAAATCTGGTCGCTTTCATCCATTTTTCAAAAATAGTGCTCAATAGTTCAACAAAACATTTAAGCTACGAATGGCTCAAAAGATGATCGATAAACATTTTTTAATTCTTTCGATATTTTCTCTTAGATTAAATGGCCATCTCCAGCTCATTACGATATTCCTGCTGCTGTTGGACATTCAAGCACTTCTTATAACCATGCCCCATCGTTTAGCTTTGGGAAAAGATCGGCGTTTTCTTTAACTCGGAAAGGTAGGCATTGATATTGTACTAAATTTACAGTCGTCTTGGGTCTCCATCTACTAGCTCGGAATTAAATACATGTATTGAATGTCTAGTGAATCTGGGTTTGGTAATCTTGTTTGATTTATCAGTTCTTTTGTTCAACAATCTGTTCCATAGTAATAGAACGACAAAGTAGATGTCTGCATTCAGAATCTGAAATTTGAATCAATTTCTCTTAAATGTTTAGCTTGAGTCTTCAAATTTGTAGAGTTGAAGTATTTCGCAAATATTTATTTGATAAACACGATAAAAATAACAAACAAAAGGTTATTGAGGTGTCTTGTTCATAAATTGGTGGGCCTAAGTTTCCTTTTCTGATCTTGGAAAACGCAGCTTGATAACAAAGAAGATAATCAGTACAGCGACAAAGAGAGTATCTGTGTCATTTTTTCCTTCCATACGTAAAGTAAATTGTTGCTTGTTTTATTACTTTACTGAAGATGACTCTAGCTAGACTCGAAATGTTAATTAATTTCTGTCTATTGATTACATCAAACTGATTTTCTAATACTTGGATGTCTCACTGAACTTATAAATCTTATAATGGAACAGTCGTTCAATTCAATTGGTTTAAAAATTTTGAAATGATGTTTTCGGTTATTGGTATGTTCTACGACAAGTTATACATAGGTAACTTGGTACCTTTATTTTGTTTAGAAACCATAATTAAAAACACATGATTGAAGTATAATGTTTAAATAGAAATGCAAGAATGTTGCCTCTTTGTTGCCGTTCTGGAAATCCTCTTTAGTTTCATTATTTTCACAATTTCTTGATAATTAGAATTACAATAATTCATGCTTAATTTTGATTCAGTATATCATTTGGATATGTTTTTAGTAAAACGTATTAAATTACGTTTTAACGTATTAGTAAAACACGATTTAAATTGAAAACTTGAATCGGCTTTATATTGTTTTTTTGACTGATTCTGTTCGTGTTTTTAAAAAAGGGCTCGAAAACGAACCATCACCAAATGCTTATAACTTTGGTAAAAGTAAGGATCATACCATGAATAAGAATGTGGCATTTACCATACGGGAAGGTAGAAAGAAAGGCACAGTTTTATGGAGAAAACGAGGTAGAAATTGACTGCTTATTTTTTCATCTCTTAGCTAAATGAAAAAGCAATATTTTTGTTGTCCTCGTGGCTGCATAGCTGCTACAATTTCAGAAAAGGGTGCTCAGGGTAATAAAATTTAATTTTACTTGTTATGCTGCCTGCAAAACCATATCAATGTTTAATTTTCCATTTTCCTGGTACTTATTGAACCAGGATTTTCATATGAAACATGAACAAGTTTCATGATCCACAAACCAAAGTATTCATATAAATGTAGCATAAACAAACAAAATTTAATGGTTTAGCGTATCCGATACCAGATAGTATTCGTGTTTCCTCGCAACAATTTATGTCAGAACGAATCGATTTCGCATTGATAAAATAAGAATACTTGTGACAGAGTGCCAGTTTTCTTCAAAATAAGCACAGTACACTGAAGTAGCCATGATCATATTGCCCCAGCAACCTTTCACATGCCACATCTCTGAGTATATTATCAATGTTATAATGTTTTGCAGAATCTGTGCCTGGTCCAGGCTCCTACGAGATATCGACTGAATCTAAATACATCAAACCTCGAAGAGCAGCTTTTTCATTCGCGACATCGCCAAGAAAGTTCGATTTAAAAACTCGTTATACATTGTAATCTCAATGCACCTAAAAATCTTGGTATCTGTAATTTTTTTAATGCTGTGATAAAGTATTTTTACATCGAATTGTTTTTGGTATATGTTCGTAGCATTTGATCGTTAATCTTTCTTTGGAACATCTTTAATATTCATGTCGTAATCTTGTATATCTGGCCCTAGAAAGAAAAAGTAAGCACAGGAAAATATTATGTTCCAGACCTTCAAGCCCGCGCGACTTCCAAGGTTAGGGGTTCTGGAGCACAGGCTAATTTTTCATGGGTAAAAATCTTATCATGACCGCCGCTAAACTTTTTTTTAGGAGAGAGCCAGTGAACACCTAGAGGTTTTCCACCAGGCAAGCAAGCTAGTGGTTGCCCTAAAACGGACTGATTCGGGGTGTGATAGTTAGGGGGGTGTGACCTTCCTAACCAATGGTAAAAATCTGGATTGATTTTTATGTATACTATAAAAGTAAATTAGGTAGAAAATTTATCGGGAATTTTTTAATGCAAAAATCGTAAGCAAGGAAGATATTATGTCAATGCGTTCAACCAAGTGGAAACTGTGTTAGCTTAGGTTGGGCTTGTAGAGACGGTGTGCTAGTTATTTTGGAAACAGTACAAGAAAGAGTTAACTAAGTGAGCCGTTTCAAGCAGTGGAACATGTGTGGCAGTTTGTCTCTCTAGATAAGATCTTGCAATTCTATAGACTTGAGAAAATATACATCAAAATATATTTTTCATGAAATTGTGAAGAAGTTTACCCCAGAAGAAGTTTATTGACGTATAAACTTCACAGAGAGCATGCAAGCGAATTTATTCTTCATTAGTCAAAATCACCAACAGTTTTCCATCACGTTTTTCCGTTACCAGACCCACATGCGACTTTTTCCAAAGGCCCTGTTTTTTCAATCTTATTTATACACGACATTTATTCAGAAAAAGAAAGGTTATGATATACCAAAAGAAAAACCCAGAGATTATAAATATACATTGCCTGATCTTCTATGGAATCATGACGAACTGATTTCTGTTGGCTCAAATTCAATTAATTGGCCATTCTAACACGATATTATCAAAATTGGCGAAAAGTGTAGACTTTTTACAACAATATCGTTGGTGAACACAAGAGATAGGGCCCTGATACGGAACTCTGAAGTACTTTACTATTTAAATTTCCTGACATTAGCGAAGGAAGCTGCTCGAGATTACATTTGGGGTTGGAAATAAGCGAAGAAGATCATCAGTTGAGTAGCATTGCCCAACCTGATCCACTGGGTTTTCTATAAACCATTTTTTCCCGGTTTCTTGAGAAGCTTTCATTGTCGCTTTTTTATGTATTTTTCTTCACACAATGTTAGCAAAATTAACGTTAATATTTGTTCCAGGTTACTAAACAAAAACCATTAGCAAATAAGGGTAAGATGGTCCTCAGAATGTTTTACCATTGTCAATCATAAGACTGAAGGTGGTGTTCTCTCATCATTTGAACCATTTATTTTTGGGCTGTCGGTGCGCCAATCGCAAAGACGCCCATAAATAAAACCCCAACCGTTTTTGAGGGGGTTGAGAAGAAGAACAATGGCCTTCTTCCGCCACGTGCGAAGCTCCCCCAACCCACTAACAAAAAACGCAAACGGAACATAAGAACAGAGAAAAGGACCGGGAGAGAGCACCACCTTACAGCAACACCTTAGTATTGTTACAGCTCTCAATTCCTCATAGTCTTCCTAAACATAACTTGATGCAAAACAATCATTTAACTAGAAAAGAATGAAAGGTTTTAAAAAAAAAACCCACCAGTGAAGTCAGCAAAGAAGAGAAGAATAACAGTAACACAATCGGTATCTTCGAACTTTGATTCTGATGAAGATGCATCTGCTTGGAGACTTAACACCAATAACACCAAGGTTCTCGTCGTTCAAAATTGAGTGCCTCGACACACAAAGGACACTTGCCAATAGCACCAAGGGTCTTGTGTTCCATAACCAAGTGCCTCACACAAAGAGGACACTGTCAGTAACACCGAGGGTACGTTTCCCTTCATAACCAAGTGCCTCCACACACAGAGGACACTGGAAAAACAACACCGAGGGTACGTTTCCCCTCATAACCAAGTGCCTCCACACACAGAGGACACTGGAGAAGAACACCAAGCTTCCATGAGAACAATGTCTCAGTTTTTTAAGTAGTTCATGCCCTAGAGCGACTATAGCGCAGCCGAGCAAGCGCACGACGAGATACACTGTAGTCGAGATACACTATGAAGTAAAAAGATATGTATAAATAAAATTAATAAATCATCGCGCATGCAGTCATCTGTATCTTCTTCACAACAACAACGAATGGGTTCTAAAATGAAAAGAATATGGTCAAATTTGATATAGAAAGATAATAACAATATAGAAATATTTAGAAGAACCAAGATATTTAGAAGCTAACACTAGTCTTTGATGAGAAATTCCAATATAAACTTGTACGCTTCACTAGACCAACGCCCCATAGCTTTTATTTAACGTTCCGTTAAAACCAAGGGTTGCAGCAATTATCGCCACTCCCTACTCTAAAGCTGCGATTAGTTAAAATGTCCAGGTACCCCAGGGGGCCAATAAGGTTGATTATAAAATATCGTTCAATCTAGCCTTTGTTAATGGTTTTGTATCTTTACAAATAAACAAAGGACCTGATGAAGAACCCCTTAGGCATAAATATTTAATCAATGCCGAAATTGGACAGATTAACGAATCTTGTCTGGCTAATACTACACACAAGTGCCTCCACACACAGAGGACATTTGACCAAAACACCGCGGGTAGTTTCCCCTCATAACCAAATGTCTCCACACACAGAGGAAAAACTTGAATACTGAAGTGTTTTGAATTAAAACATCAAGCTTTCATGAAAACAATGTCTCAGTTTTGTGCAGTAGTTCATTCACCAGATCAGCTATTGCGCATCCGCACAAGTGCCCGAAGGGCCCAACTGAAAAACAGCTAAGATCACATAACAACAAACTTCGAAAGCATTATATCAAATTCAAACAATACAATGAATTAAAATGTCAAAAAAAATTATCAAAAAGGTAAACAAATGATGAAACCGAAAAATCATAGTTATAAACGCTCCTTTATTGATAGAAAAAAGACTTCAAACAAAATATTGCCTTCTCTGACGAGATACAATCTTAAATGAAAATTTCGAAAACATCTCTCAGCTAAGCTTTGAAAGCTGATACTCTTCCGCTAATGAATAGATTTGATTTTCCAAGAGACAAAGAAAACACCAAAAAGGTAAAATTTTCTTATGGAAATTACACAACAAAATTTAACAGACTGTTAGAAATCAATTCTCATATCATAAAGTACTTCAGAATATTATTCTTCTTTGCTTTATCGTTACAGAAGATTCAAGTATATGCTCCATTGCGATTTATCACTATAAAATTTTATTATCACTGCGTGGTAAAATAAAAACTTTTAAGATATCCAGGAACCAGGAGCGGTGGCATATGAAACGGCATCAACAAGAAATGTTTGCAAATTTTAATTCCTTCAAGTTCGCATTCTTAGCCAAGGAGCATAACACGAAGAATGAGTTAAAAGCACAATTATAGTGTTAAGGCTTAAGCACCCAATTGTCTTTTCAAGGGCGCTTACAAAATAACTTTGCTCATAAAATGGAACTAAAAACAAATATCCATGCTAATGTACCCCACTTAAGGCTAGAAACCCTATATCGTTCCAGTAAACGAGAGGCAAAACATATAGAAACCTTAGAAACAACTAAGCTAAAATCGTCTTGCATCTTGGCCTAATTCAGAAACCCTTTACGCATCTAAAACGCACCTAAACTTTTAATACCTTGGAATTTCTAAGCATCAACACCACCAATTAAACAAAACTTCAGATGCTGTTGGCTTTAAAGCAAGCAACAGTTGAAAAGAAATATAACGGCTACTAAAGGGCAAAAGACACGACCGGAGTCACGCAAATTACAAAAAATTAAACCTTATTGTCTTATTTATCCATGTGGGCAATATATAAAAAGGTGTTGCTAAAGAGCCGTTAATAATTGCTACCCAACAAATTAGGCAGGGCATTCCTCTCAACCATCGACCGCATTGCCTAGCCTTTGTTTTCTCGGCTGATTATGGAACAATATGGTATAACGAATTATTTAAGCCCTTACAGCATTTTCAAAAATTCATCAAAGTTACGTTACCGATGACGTCAACAAGGCTATGTTTCCTAGACTCGAAACCATTGTAACGTCTTAAGTATACGTCTGACTTCAATATAAATACTAGATTCGGGCTCGCCTGAAGAAAGGCTTCCCAATGATATATACACATCAGTATTTTAACGATGTCAGCAATTTTCAATGATGACGTCATCACTTTCAAAATGGCCGTCGACCAGTGAGCTGACTCTGAATTTGCTAGGCACAATTTGGCATTATCGCAATTTGACACCAGGCATGATTTTGCGTGACACTTTCTTATAACGGAGAAAAAAGCTGCTCCTTCGTCATCCACAGTTTTTCATTATTATTCTTTTAATTTTCTTAATTAAACCTAAAATAATTGTTTCCGAAGACCGGACCTGAAGCCGTCGGTACGAAACCGAGCTTTGCACAAAGGCCAAGGGCTTATATTATTGGCATTGCCAGGAGACAGGAGAAAACAGTTAATATATGGTTTATTACTACTTCATAGCGTTTGTTTAATACCCCTGACAGGGCTAATTAACTTGCCAATCACTCATAAGATGCCTGTCTATCCAGTATGCAAGGAATACCTTTATTGTTTCTTAGGTTTGATCTTGACATATTTCATGTTTTTGTTCATGTGGATGAAATGGGGAAGGATGGGTTGCTTTCATCAACTGATGGGTTCGTCAACGTCTTTTCCAAAAAACACACACAGCCAATGCCCATAAGCAATGATGCAAAAACTGCATCATTGATGCAGATTGATGCAAAAACAGTTGATTCTTGAAAATCGTCAAAAAACTGAAAAGTGTCTTCAAATCGCTAAGCTGGAGGATTTGTCTGCTTTGTTGAGCATGGTAGCAGCTGTGCAGAAAAGCAACACTAAGCTACTTTTGCAAGCAGTGCGAAATATGATTCTACTTACATTTGCATTGAATCACATCAACTATGCCCACTACTGGACATACCAACATCTGCTTCTCCATTGTACTTCAATCATTACAGGGTGAGGGTGAACAAACTACAGCAATTCATGGCGATTTACATACAGAGCTATTAAATCAAGAAACTAAAGGGACTGCAGGTCCATACAGGTTTCAGCAAACATTAATGCGGTGAACACTTGGATTGCTACGTCCCACATTCATAGCAAGTTTAGAGAGGCTCTGAAAAAATACTTGTTCATAAAGTCATCATCAAGTCACAAGTACAGCATTCTAGGTGGGACAAAGCTCCTTCAGAAGCATAATGGTAGCCTTAGAGAACTTTTCGAAGCTATGGCACCAATCGGTTTTCTGTTACACCTGCGAAATCGACTTTAACTGGTGAAGAATTAGATCAATAAAGTTCTACTGACCTCCTTGCAGCGTCGATCATAGGAGAAGAGAACATGCATCGCTTCACAAATCATCGCCTGATTAATGACAGCGTTTAATTCTTCACGCCGATAAAAAAAAACAAAGCTGAAGATAGATCTGGAAAAGGTCAAGGGGATACCTACCGTGGCCAAGGAACACAAAAACAGGCCTTTAACTACTCATTTTGAAGGCAGAAAGTCTGCAAGAGGCATTCACTCATCCCATGACAACCGTTCCTCTTTCAATTGCTATCGCTACAGCTGGTTTAACTTTATGTCAGACAGACAAAGTAACTTTGCAGCGACTCTTGCTCGAAGACTGGCAATGGATCAAAGACATGCCTCCAAAGTCTGCCGTTTGGATAGTAGACGGAGTGGCAGCAGTTCGCTCCATCAAGCCGATGCCAACGTACCGAGCGCGGATGCACAGCCTCATCAAATTTGTTGCTCCTGAAACTGGGTATAAGTTGGTGAACCAGGGCCAAGAGGTCATTTAGAAGTGTACTACCAAAACATGTTGCAAGGATATAAATGCCACAAGCTCCTCTATCGAAATTAGAAGGAAATTGATGTTTTAAGACTATTTTCTGAAGGAAGACACATTGGGCTTTTGCTTTTCTCCATGTAAAACGCAAATGGTTCCCATTTCGGAAGAGATGTTTGCCTTAATCTACAGGCTTTACATGCTTTATCTGGGTGTAATTCTAAATCCTATTTCCGCAACGTAGGAAAGGTAAGGTTGCTGAAGACAGTCATCAAGAGCCCGCGATATCTTGAACTGCTTGACAGCCTTGGAGAAGAAAAAGTGGTTAGTGATAGCGATATAGAAGATTTTCAGAAGTTTTCAAGAGGGTCAAGAGAAGCTATGTGGAAACAAGACTGAAAATGTATAACAAAATGAAAGTAAAATTTAACTCCCTTCTGATTCACATTCCTAGAAGATAGCCTACTGCTGGTTGCGTTGCGTAGAACCATCCGTCAAGACTTTCCTTCGAAAGTTGTGGCTGGAAGGGTCTTCTGAAGAGTCTTCCTTGAAATATTTTTGCTTCACGTGCCCCCTTCTTTGAAGTCAAGACGGAAAAACAAGAGCCGACTTTCAGAAAGCGTTTGGGCAGATGTCGAAAGTGGCAGTGAAAATCTCCCTGCTCCAAAGAAATGCAAAAGATGTATAGAGGTACCGAAATAGGCCCGTAGTGTCGACGAAATCAGTGCTAGTAACGAATACAAGGAAACAACAGATCAGGTAGACTCTGACCTAAGTAGCACTGAACTTTCTGATGAAATAGAGAGTGAACGGGAAGTTTATGACTTCAGTTCGTCGGAGGATTCTGGCGGTAAATGGATTTGAGGCAAATATATACAGTAAATCCTCGAATTAGCCCCCTGGGGGCTTATTTATTTCTTTTATTTTTGGATGGAGGCTTATTCGAGGTGGGGGGGCTAATACGAGGGGTGTTATAAAATTATTGTAGACATTAAGAAGACATTAGTAAAAGACGTCATTTTTTTTAATAGGAATTTCTTTATGAGCATTTAATTAATTACTACCAAACGTATGAATTGTTGTGGTAATTCAATAAAACGCCGTAGGCAACCTAAGATGGCAAAAATCATCAAATTGAGGGGTCCCATGTGAGAATTTATGGTACCAGTGGGGGCTTATTCGAGGGGGCCTTATTGACAATTTGTAGTTCTAGGGTGGGGGCTTTTTCGAAGGGGAGGGGGGCAATAATAATAATAATGATTAAAGTGCATAACTATAATACAATATTCTAAACACTTTACAATTTAAAACCTATTACATAATATCTTAAGCTAATTTAAATAAATGAATCTTTAAAGACGATTTAAAATGATCAATATTGTCAACAGAACGAATTTCAAACGGAAGACTGTTCCAAAGACTAGCTGCAGCAAAGGCAAAAGTTCTAGCACCTAATGTTTTGTTCTTGAAACCAGGAACCTTTAACAGCAGCGCGTTACTCGATCTGAGAGTTCTATAGGGCACATACCTCACCACCATGTCCCGTAAATACACAGGTGCATCTCCTATCAAACACTTGAAGGTAAGCAGGATAATTTTAAACCATATGCGTTGTTTGACTGGAAGCCAGTGCAGATCAAATAAGGCTGTACTTATATGGCCAAATTTAGGTAGAAGCAACACAACACGAGCAGCAGCATTTTGGACACGCTGCAGTCTGTCAATAAGATGCTTTAGCATGCCATAAAACAGAGAGTTACAGTAATCCAAGTTGCTAGTAATGAATGCATGAACAAGAGTTTGGATTGCCTCGTTGCTAAGGAACTTCCGTAAACGTTTCAATTTATATAATTGGTAAAATGCCTTACTGGATAATTTTGTAATGTGTTTGTCCATTTTAAAATATTGATCAAAATACACACCAAGGTTTTTCACTGTGCCAACAGAAGCAATCACCTCATCACCTACTCGTATACCTTCAACAGAAACCTTTGACAGTTGTTGTCTTGTTCCCAGTAACATTACCTCTGTCTTTGAATCGTTGATTATGAGACGGTTAGCCAACATCCATTTCCTAACATCATAAACACACATCTCCATGGCCTTAATAGACTCTCTCTCGGAAACAGGCTCTGGTTTGAACCATATGTATAGCTGGTGATCAACCGCATAGCCATGAACATTTGGAAGGTGTTGACTAATGACATCATATAAAGAACTGATGTATATAACAAACAGTACAGGCCTTAAACAGCTTCCCTGAGGCAGTCCGCAGTTCAAATGCATCTCTTCTGATATGGTGTTGTGAATTTGAATCTGGGCTGTTTTTAATATTTAAACCTGTGTTTCGTCACCCTGGTTCGTGGAATCCAAGCAGATAACACATAACGAATTACAACCCAATTCCAAACTTGACTCCAATAATTTTCTCAACTCAAAAAGGGTATTTACAAAAGAATAATATATACAACGCAAAAGAAACTCTTTAATAACTTTCGTACATTAAACTTAGTTCATAATTTGAACTCCATAACTCTCAACGTAACATAACTCTTTTTCGCAACATAACTCCACCACTCCGCTCAACAACTACCAAACAAAACTCTATAGAAATGAAATAACGTCACGTGACGTACGCTAATTACAACACCATCCCCCCCCACGAAATAAGAAGAAAGGGAACTAACTAAACTGAAAGATAAGCAAGTTAAGCAATGTGACTCCCCTTCATACATAGGAAGCATCTGCCTTTCTGCCGTAAAACCCTTCTTCTTGCAAATGGGTCTGTCACCGACGTGCACCGATCCCAGAAATGTAGGCCTCCACAAAATACACACGATGGTTCCCGCTCACCTTGGTAACTTGCTCCTCCTTGGTTATAAAAAACAGAGGTCGTTGATGGTTGAATCGGATCAACTTTTCTTGTATTCCTCCTGCCCTCAGTAAACGAATTTGTAGCCCCAGCCATCGTACTGTACTCGCATCTTTCTCTTAACTGCAACTCCTTTCCAAATTCCTGCATAACCCCATCCAGATCCCACTCTTCCGATAAATTTCTTGTTAATGTTATTCTCAATTCTGGCGAAATCTTTGACATAAGTATAGGTGTTACAAATGTTCCATAACTATCGGAATTGATTCCAATACCTCTTAAACTCCGTATAACGCCCTCCGTTTTATCGTAAAGGGTCCTCAGCTGCTGAACGCTACTCGACTGTACATTCGGTAAATTTATCAAGGATTCCATATGGCGTGAAATAATTATTTGTTTATTTCCAAATCGTGATCTTAGCAACTCCAAAGCTTCAGTGTAATTCGCATTAGTTACATTAATGCCGGTTAACGTATCCTTCGCAATTCCACTCAAACAATTTAGTAGATACCGAAACTTGTCAACAGGCTCCAAACTTGGATGGCTATCAACAGTTGACAAAAAGCTGTCGTAAAACGGAGTCCATTTCTCCGGATCTCCATCGAATTTCGGTAGCTCGAGACTTGGGAGTTTACGTCTACATACTTCTCACGTTGATGATAAACGTGACGAAGACATAGATTCTGAGTTTTTCGATCTCTCTTTCTCATCACGACTGATTATCGATTCAATTATGCAGATAACGTCTTGTACATTGCTTTGGAATTCGCCCTTTTCGACAATTTCTTTCTCTATTTCTTCTTCATCTATGATGTCTTCAATTTTTTCGTCTAATGTTTCTATTATCCTCAATTGCTTTTCAAACGTAATTTTTGCCGAATTTAGTTTTGCGATCCATTCCTCGGTAGGATTCGTATTGTTATCCATTAGGCCATTGACAGTTTGAATAGTGTTCCGCACGTGAAGACGATGTCCGCTTCGCGATTTCACCAACTTTCTCAGCTCCGCCATAACGTCAAAGTTCCAAATAAATGTTACTGTACAACTCTCTGAGTTCCCGGGTCACGGCACCATGTTGTGAATTTGAATCTTGGTTGTTTTTAATATTTAAACCTGTGTTTCGTCACCCTGGTTCGTGGAATCCAAGCAGATAACACATAACGAATTACAACCCAATTCCAAACTTGACTCCAATAATTTTCTCAACTCAAAAAGGGTATTTACAAAAGAATAATATATACAACGCAAACGAAACTCTTTAATAACTTTCGTACATTAAACTTAGTTCATAATTTGAACTCCATAACTCTCAACGTAACATAACTCTTTTTCGCAACATAACTCCACCACTCCGCTCAACAACTACCAAACAAAACTCTATAGAAATGAAATAACGTCACGTGACGTACGCTAATTACAACATATGGCATTATTCACAATAACTCTTTGTCTCCTTCCATCTAGATATGACCTAAACCAATTAAGTAGTAAACCAATTCGACGATTTAAATGTTAAATTGAGTGATGCAGAATAATTACCTGACAAAACATTGCCACAAAACGATCCAGAAATGCAGTTGATTAGATCAGAGCTTTTGTTTAAAATGTACTGTTCGACGGCCATTTCGAAAGTGATGACGTTACATTGAAAATTGCTGACATCGTTAAAATATTGATGTGGATATATCATTGGAAAACTCCAACTCAAACTTATACCAGGAGAAATTGCCAAAACACCAAAGCATTACATGAAATAGCTCAAAAACATTCCTGATTAATCTGTAGAGGAGCGCATATCTGGCGAGTCACCGTTTGACTCAGCTCATAGCTAGCTCTCATCGAGACGTCAAGTAAAAAATAAAATAGCCTACTTGCATCGAGGTTTCGCAAAGGAAAAACCTTTCCTCTCCAAAGTCCAACTTCCTGTTGTCGTGCAACGTGTGAGAATGAAACTGTGCTAAGACAAAGTTTATATACCCAAGGCCAATGCACACTTGCACGCTGGTTGCTTTAGCCGTATAAAAAACACAATGTAAAGCTTACTCGAGCACTGCTACAATAAACACAAACTCCAAAATTGTGCAATCTGTGCCCAAAAACAAAAGCCCAAGTGAACAGGACATATAGCCTGACAATCTGACATTCAAGCTAATGTTTGCTTTCTCAACGGATTCTGGTAGAAGGGAGTTCAGGCTTTCATAATCTGCCAGGTGACTGATGACGTCCATTTAACGGTAAAAAATTAAGACAAAATCATCGTTAGCTCCTCACTGAAGGGTTATTTTTTAACGCAATTTACATATTTTGACTCGTCTCATTGCAAGCTTTCAAATGATATATATTTAAGCAAGATTTGCCGACATAAGTATTTTCATTATGACGTCATAACAAATTTTGCATGACGGCATCAAATATTTTATTGTCATAAAATTATACGTTAGCATAATTTTGTTTTAATATGACGCTAGCTGTCAGCAAAACTTTTCTTCCATATGTTTTTCAATCAAAATAATTAGTACTTAGTTCATTTAAATTGAATTTGTGCCAACCGCAATAGCCAAAGTTCGAAACAGGTAGTAGTCACTATCTGACGAGTGAGTCACTTCTTACTCCGAAGTCGACTGTTGCTAAGTCGGAAAATATCTTCGCACTATTATAGGCTGTCCAAGATGTCTTCGCACTATAGGTCTTTAGCGCTGGGTATGAAAGTGTATGATTTTCTTCATGGGTAAATTCATCTCCTGCGTCACCTTCATATTCTTGTGATGTAAAGGAAGCTCTCGGAGATGAGGAAGCTGCTTTCCTGTGAACCATTTAGACTTTAAACGGTCGAGTATGTCGTCCAAATTTCAACATCAGGCTTTTGGGACATGTCTTGTAGTAGTTGCATCTAAACAGTGTAGCCAAAATAACCTTGTTAAATTGATACAATTTAATTCTTTTCTGATTGAGTGATTATGGATCTGCTGGAACTGCTGCAGATGATTTTTTTCAGATTTGATAAATATCTTTGTCCCTAAATAGCTTTTATATGTTGTTCCACTATATTCTGCTGTTTCACAAATGTCTTCGCTTTTGCGGTAACTCCTTCGGAGAGACTTTTAATGATGACTTGTTTCTGGTTCCTCGTTAGCTTTTTTCACAGTAACCTTATCAATGTTGTGCTTATATGCAATTGTCTCAGCCCATAATTCCATTAATCTGTGATAAAATACAGCAAATTTTGGAACCAAAAGTTTCAGCGAGGCCTCAAATCTTGACGATTTGTTTTTTATTTATGCACATAAACCACTAATTTGTGGGTTTGCACTTCTGTGTTGCATGAACAAGCAGCACACATAAATCAGTATCTTTTGCAACAGCAACTACTTTTGCATCTTTCGAGTTACCATGCAAAATATTCTGGTTTCCGACTTTTTGTGGTTACATCTTGGAGGGACTTCTACTTGCTTTTTGAAGTCTCCGATGCTTCTCCTCCTTAAGCTACGATAAATGGAATTGTCAGGGGCCTGTGACCCTCAGCGCTTCGAAAGAATTCGGGAGCAAGTCTCATAAGATTCTCTTTTTTTCATCAATGTAAAAATACTCTTCTTACTTTGTAGTATCTTTTGCTCTCCACTTTTTATATGCACTTGCCTTGATGACTCTCTTTTGTCGTTTGCTTGCTCGTGTGCTGTTTCTAAATATTTAGCGTTGACTTTGTTTCCACTTTCATTGCTTTAGCCTCATGAGGAGGATTAGCACATCCATGAATGTTCTTGGACCAAACACTGAATGTTTCTTTGGGTTTGATGCTACGAACTCAGGCCGTCTCAACAAATCTCCATCTGGCGTTTTCTGGTGGCGTTTTTACAAAATGTTCTCACGGACTGATGACACTAGCGCTAACATGGAAGAAATATTTCGAAGAAATGAGCTATTTTGCTCGAATTGTAGGTTGTTGCTAGAAACGAAAGTATTGCATTCTGGGGCACAAAGATCCAAGAAAACAGCAAAAGCAGTCTCAATAATGAACGAAGACCACCAAGCTTTCATGATTGGCAAGGCTGCTTCTATCGAAAAGGCATTTTCATATCCGGTCAAAACCATAACTCTAGACTTGCAACTCCTGAAGGTGAACTGTGACAAGGAGATAAAGCTGTTCTTCTTAATTTCATGTGTAAGGAGCCAAATCCACATATAAATCCACCATCAGAAAAATGCCAGATGGAGTATTTTATTTATGAGATGGCCTTATTGAAAAAAGTCATGCACCTTCAGCACATCGGTAGGACATCTTGGATAGCCTATATTGCCAAGAAATTCTTCCGATTTAGTGTAACATTCAAATGCGGATACAGAGAAATCATTGTCCGGTTCAAAGTGGGAGCAAGACATTGCAACTTCGGAGGAAGAAGTGACTCACTCGTCAGATAGTAACGACTTCTTTATTTAAACTTTGGCTATTGCGGTTGGCACAAATTCAATTTAAATGAACTAAGTACTAATTATTTTGATTGAAAAACATATGGAAGAAAAGTTTTGCTGACAGCCAGCGTCATATTAAAACAAAATTATGCTAACGTATCATTTTATGACAATAAAATATTTGATGACGTCATGCAAAATTTGTAATGACGTCAAAATGAAAATATTTATGGCGGTAAATATTGCCTAAATATATACCATTTGAAAGCTTGCAATGAGACGAGTCAAAATATGTAAGTTGTGTTAAAAAATAACCCTTCAGTGAGGAGCTAACGATGATTTTCTCTGACTTTTTGCCGTAAAATGACTTCATCAGTCACGTGACATCCAGGCATTTTCAAAAAAATCACCTGGCAGATTATGAAAGCCTGAACTCCCTTCTACCAGAATCCGTTGAGAAAGCAAACATTAGCTTGAATGTCAGATTGTCAGGCTATATGTCCTGTCTAAAGGGGCACCTAAAAGGCGTACCCTGTCACATATCAAACGTGATTAAATTTCATTTAATCAAGCTTTAACGAGCTTTCTATTTTGGCGTAACTATGTTATGAGTTATGGTGTGGTGTTGGTGTTGGCGTGGTGGGGTATACCTCATTAGCCTTTACTGATTTCCATGTCTTTATTGTTGTGTATTCTCGGCGTATTGCGGTGTTTCTTGTTTGCTACATTTGTATCGACCTTTCGCCGCAAGAACTCCTTGGAGCCCGTCGAGCAGCCTGCTACAGTGACCTTTTCTTCATTCACACATATACCCACGACCCCGCCCAAACACCCACGGCCCCGCCCCACTCCTCTGTGGAAAACAACAACAACTGCATGTTGGATATTCCTTGACATACCGAAACTTGACCTAAGACGGAAGTCTGGAAAAGATGGAAACAGACAAATCTGTCTTTTATGATGGTCGTGAGAAGGTTTACAAGAATTTTCTTCATGATCTAAGTAAAAAGTTGTCGTCGAAGAATATAGAAGCTTTGAAATTTGTTAGCGACATTCCAGGTAATTATAAGTTATGCGAACTGTCTAGCGAATTATCTGAGTTCCAAGAAAACTCGATGTATACCTACAAATAGTAAGGTTTGAGAAAAAATTAAAACTTAATAAACCTAAAGTCCTAATTTACAATCCCAATAACCTGTTTAAAACTTTCAGTCGATCCCTTTTTTATGGAAGTCACTCAAAATCATGTTTCCAACATTTTGCTGCTTTTTATCACTGCCTTTTAATTGGTGATCTGTAGTCGTAGTCACTAGCTAAAAGGTTATCAGTTTGTGTTCCAAAGTGATCTCCTTTTGAGTTCTTCAATAAGGTTCCACGCAACAGCTGTTCTGTATTTAGAACAGAACAAAACTGTTACAGTAGGCAGAGTGTTATGTACCACAAATACCAAGTTTCATAGATTTTGCCAAGGAAATAAATTTTTTACTTTCACTGCTGGGACTTCAATTTTGATTGCAACTGGAAGTGTAGCTCAAATGGGTTGGTTCTCTGTTATTTTCCTCTCAACATATGGCCTTTTCCCATTTTTATAAAAGCATCTATAAGCCTAAAATCTTGTGCACTAGTTTTGGCTTACTAGTTTTTACCTACAAGATTTAACCTGCCTTATACTGACCTGTGCTTAATACACAGTATCTTGGTGAGCCACTTCTGGATGAAGGTCACATGTCCAAGTCAGTACAGTGGACTCCAGTATAGTAGCAACAAATATTGCCTGGACAACTCTCTGTATGTGGCCTATGACTGTAAACAGAGCTTTATGTATTGCGATTGGATTTTATTTTTCTAAAACCTGTAGCATAACTTTAAATAGAATGAATATGGAAATCTTTTCATTGAAAAGATCACATGGCTTTTCTAAGTCAAATGGGACTGTCAGTCTGTTCCCATAAACAAATAGCAACAGGCAATAGTTTGTATGTTAGGAAGGGTCTGTTACATCAAGGACTGTCGTAGCTTGGCACTGGAATATTCCTTCTAGTCAAAGTCAATCTTTCAGGAATATCCATCAGCTGTCTTGGTATCTTTGGTAACTCCTGTGATTCTTTCATCCATATTTGTGACAAACTAAAACTTGATTACCAGTTGGTGTTGACACCATAATTCTATAATTAAAAAACTGTCAACAATAATTATATGCACATCTTATTATATATTCTGTATGCGCAATAAGACTTGGAAAAACCCCTGAACTGCTCTCCTTCTAAAGCTCCCTGAACTGCTCTCCTTCTTTTTTGCACTATGATTTTATTTATATGTTATAACTTTTGTAAAATTAGTAGACTTGTCACCAGGCTAGCTGCAACTACCTGTAAAGTGAGCTTACTGTTGTAAGTAGAAGAATATAAACTAAAAATGTTTTCATCATTATCATTTTTATTATTATTATAAAATGTTGAATATTAATTGTTTAAAAATGCACTTATGTGGTACACCATTTGAATTATCTTTGATTTTGTTTCAGTTTGTCAGGCAACTTTAATCCAATCTTTAAGAACTTCTGCAGAAACTGAACCAAAGATAGAAAGGCAGATATTTTAATCACAAATTACTGGCTTATTTGTTTACTAATGATTCACTTAAAATCTTTAAAATCTCTGATAAGACACTGATGGATCTGTAATAGACTTTTTGACAAGTATCAACTTTTTATCGATACAGTAAAACCCCGCAGACAGGAACTTACTTTTCTAAAGACTGACTAGGTTCTTATAAATGTGGTACTTATGATGTTTTCAGGGTGTGGTTCTTATCGCAAGAACACTGACATCTATAAAATCTATTTTTCTATGTCTCTATTGCTTTATCCTTATTTATCTATTTTTATTCATCCATTTAAAAGTCATCTTATTTTCATTATGTCAATTCTGATATCATTATTTTCACTCCATTTATTTTTTCTCAACCACCCAAATAGACTATAACCAATGTTTTTTGTAATACATGATATCCTGGAAAATGAATTTGTTTTTAAATGTCTCTTGATCTAGTGATCAGCTTTTGATTTAAATCACATCGCAGCTACTTGAATTATTGAATTATTTACATACATGATTTAAGAAAACATAACATCACAAAAAATCTAAGGATTTCTCTGGTGTCCCGTTTTGGATTGATTTAATCTCTACAATCCATTTCAGATGGTGATTGTGAAAAAATATCTGATGGTACACAGTTAATGAAAGCTTTTCTTGTCCATGGGTTTATTTCCTATTGTCCTGATGGTCTTGAAAATTTGTCAGAAATATTAAAAGATATACGTAGGCATGATTTATCTGGAGAAACCACCAGGTTCATTGAAAATATGAAGAAAACTTCTGATCCTATGCAGGAAAGAGGAAAAGGTGAGCGAGTTTTCATTTCCAATTCAGAAAAGTTACAATCTATTTTCAAACAAGTGCAAACTGTGATATTATTTCTAAATTCTATCTACATAAGAAATACCCAGAAAATTATTTATTACCAAGGAAATGAAAATGATACTTGCAATTTGACTTCATAGCCTTGTGTATCAAATTCCATGGGAAAATTCAGACGCCAAGTTTCTACTGCTGCATAATCCTTTTTTCCAAAAAAAGGGACTTTTTGTTGACGATACGCATCATATTAATCTGGCAGTCTACAGAGTAGTTTTTCGCAGGCATGTCACGTGTGCACAGTTATTTCAAGCAAGTTTCCGCGTGTGACTTTTCCTATACCAATCACATTGCATGCGAACAGTTTTTACATTTTAGTGTCAATTTTTTGTCAGTATGACATTTCAAAGTTCAGCATGCAGCACAACACTGACCCTGCACGTGTACATAAATTCAATATTGACTGATTTCTGATTTCTGTCAATATTGAATAATACATTGTAGAAGAGTTTTAATCAAATGTTGTTGATTTTCTCTAATTTAGGCGGAAAAATTAGCAGTGTGCATCAGAAATCAAAGAAACTGGATCCACCAGGCATTTTTACGAAAAAAAATCAGGATTCCAACAGCAAATCACCAACAGACGATCTTGATTATTGTATTGAAATACCTACTGATGGAAATGAGGCAATTGTATATGGCGTGTCAGAAAGCAACCAAGAAACAGAGCTCCCATTTGCAGTGTACAGTGATGCAGGTTTTTATCGAATGGATAGTGATCCACATGGCTATTGCTTGATAATTAGCAATGAAGATTTCAAAGCCACCAGAATGAGCCATGATGATGGATATTGTTTAAATCTTGATGACAGAAAAAGCTCTGCTGTAGATGTCCGTAGTTTGGAAGACATTTTCAGCAGTTTAAAGTTCAAGGTGGAAAAGCGCGAAAATAAAACTGCTAAGGAGATGTTTTCAATTTTTGAGCTGTTTGCTAATTTAAATCATGCACCTTTTGATTGTTTTATAACATTCATTTTAAGTCATGGATGTCGGGATGGGGTTTATGGCATTGATGGTGATATATTACCTATTGGTGCCGTGGTTGATCTCCTCGAAAGGTGTCCTAGCCTTCAAGACAAACCAAAGGTGTTGTTTGTGCAGTGTTGCCGTGGTGATGATATAGATGGTGTATATAAAACCAGTATCACTCCATCAATAAACATAGAGGAATTTCCCAATAAACCAGATTTTTTTCTGGCCTTTGCGACTCCTTCAGGTAATTTACTGCTGTTAATGTGATATTTTCTCTGGTTGGTTTTTTTTCCTGCATACCATGTTATACTCAGGCAAGGACTGAAATAAACAATTGGTAATACAGTAAAGGCTCTTTTCATTGATTTGTTACTGCAAGATATGACTGGTAGAGATATGACTGGTGTAAAAAAAGCCAACCATGTTCTATGGGATTATGTAATACAAATAATGTCATCTGGTAAGAAAAATTGATTTTGCGAACAATTTTATCATCCAGATGTATAATTTAAAACTGCTTTTATATTATATTAAGAAAGTTCAATGAGCTAGTCGAGTACTTGGTACCAGGCCACATATTTAATTATTTCTTGTAAGCTTTGATTTTTTCATCAATTTAGGCTTGGGTATGTGATTGTTACCCAAGGGTATTTTCCAACATTTTGCACAAGATCGCCTGATTTTGACGGGTCAGCTAGTTATCATCAGATATTAAGAACCCCCTCGAATTTTTTCGATATACAAATAAACCTTCGTTAGAACCTAATTCTGGAAAAGATGTGAAAGGGGCCTAGTGAAGGTCAAGCTAGCCCATTTGTTGCATAAATATACACAATTGCATATTGTACGATATAAGGTTTCGCTAAGTAATGTTCCATGTTCAAAATTTCGTTAAAAGTATTGGCTCTTTCTTCAAACCTACAATTCGCTTTTAAATTTTGATGTTATATCGTCAGCATATTTAGATCTAGACTCACTATCCCTCAAGCCGTAAGTCAAATGATTTGAAAATATCTAAATCCACAAAAATATTTTTAAATCTATTAAACGCAGTCATATACACGCGATAAACCCCGGCTGGTGAATTACAAGGTTGGCATACAAAGAACTTCTTGCTCATCCACAGAAGCGAAACTGACCCCTTTTTCTGAGTCATTTTTCTAAAACATCTCCCAAGCTATGAATTCTTTCGGCACATGGAGCTTCTGCCATCTCAAATGTCATTAGAATGCCTGTTATTGCGTAATATAATTGTTGACTTTTTTACGGAATCCCCTTACATCGTTGCTGATTTGCCATTAATAAATCATCACAATGTTAAGAGGACTTATAAATCTATATCATGAATTTTTGAATTTTCTGAAAGTACACTATATTTAAGTGTATGTGTTTCAAATTCGAACTTAATCTCTCCAATGGGCTCTCTGTGTTTTTCATCTGGAAAATGAAGCAAGCAAAATTAATGAAATTCCTTTAGTACACCTTGTTTTCTCACCTGCTTCATCTCAGTCCATTTTCCGTAGATTAAACTGATTTTGCAGCGAGAGAGGTATTTTATGGTTCTCTTCCATGTTATCTTGTCATGAATAGATAACATGGAAGAGAATTGTTTATTCAAACCAAAGAGCTCTATTTTAACTCTTCTCTTCTCTCAACAGGCTACACCTCCTGGAGGAGCGAGGTTGATGGGTCTTGGTTCATCGATATGCTGTGTGAGGTAATCAGAGGTAACCTTTCCTTGCCTTTAGAAGATATAATGAAAAAAGTTTCTGAGCAGTTATACAAGGCGTACACTTCCGAAGGTCACAAGCAAGTACCGCAAACAGTATCGACCCTTGCGAAAAACCTCAAGTTTATGTAATTTTGTATTGTAATAAAATGAGCGATTAAATGATAATTTAAGACAGGAAAAGTAATCTAAAACCCTTTTAATTCGACACTAACTAACCCAGGTCGCCCCAGGTTAAAATGCTGATATTATGCAGGAAAAATGGCAACAAGAAATCGAGTTTCCATTCAAACGTGCATTGCTAGGTTAATTAAAATTGGGATCACGAACCGCGCTCGCATTTTGTTACTTCAGCGTGGTGTAAGCAAAAAAATGAAAGTTTATGGAGTTCTATCGCTAAAAAAGCCTGGGTAAAGCACTTCACATGGGGAGGAAAACTGTTTGGAGAGGCATCTGTAAGGAAATCTCTACGGGGTCTTTTGATTTCGCCAGCAAGTTGTAGCTATCATGTTTTTCTTATATTTATGTTTCAGCTACTTGAACCCTTTCTTTGATATGGTTGTATCAAAAAAATATCCACCTTTTTCGCTATTTGCACAGAAATGGCTTCTTTCGGGAACAACAATCTAATGCTTGCTGACTTTATCAACTGGCTAAATGCCAATCAACAAAATAACCTCTTCATCCTCCCAAGGCAATCGTCGGTCTTCCTTTTCTAAGTCCATAACTCATAACCAGTTTGTCAATAACCATTGTTTATCTCGTCGAAGCTGTGCCCTGTTATAAATTCTCAATGGATGAACACTGCAAAAGTTGCTATAAATGCCAGTTACAAATGTCCAGATGCTGTGATGGCTCTTCATCTAAATTCCCATCAGTCAGGGCATAACATTGTTACAGTAGATTTTTACGTAGGCCTGGACTTTTTGATTGGGCAATTGAAAATCTGTAAATTTATCGTCAACTCTATCATAAATATCATTTTTTTTTTCTCTAACTCTTAGCAGATTGGGCAATTTCATCTTCTCTGACTGCTGCAATTCTTGTTGTTTTCCTAATGTCATCAAAGGTCTCGAATAATTTTCACGTTTCTGATTTCGTCTCTTAAAAAGTCGCTTTTTGGACTTGTAGCCTTGTAAATCTATTGGTTGTTTATAATGATCATTTATGAAACTATCTACTCTTGTCATTCCTTGCATAAAATTTGCGATAATGTGAGAGGGTATTTATTTCAGTAGAGTTCTGGCGAAGCGATATGGTAAATTGACATTTCTAAGCTGCAAAGGTCGTCTCTCGCTTCCTTTTCATTTTTGGGGGCTGTCAGTTTGTATTATATCAAAACTTTTATGTAATTTTTAAATTTTGCCCACGTTGAGGTTGTTCATTTTCGATGTACTGGTAATGAAAAACGTGGTTATAAAAACGTGTCAACACAATTTGGTTCTAGTTTAGATTCTTTGAATCTGAAGCACATGCCCTAATGATGTACTACATGCAGATTTTGAAACAGTTTAAACACCCAGCCTTCATAATTTCTAAGGGTCAACTACCCCTCGCCCCTCTCTGCTATGTATAGCCATGGTTCCGAAAAGGTTCGGATTTTGTTTGATTGTGGTAGACATAAACGATAGCAACATGTGATGCAAACTATATAGTTAGAGGATAAGCATTTTTAAATTATTTTTGAAAAAATTTTTCGTGCTGAAAGAGAGAAACGAAGCCAAATTTTGGACTAAAAGATTATCAGTGGAATAACGGCGGGATTTCTTCAGTAGTAAATTTTAGTCCTTCTCTAAACGGGCCACACAAAAAAATTTTCTTAGTGAAACGCTTTTTGCAAAGGCATGGTCGAAACCTCATTTGCGGGATGTTGTTGGAAAAAAGCAGCCTTGTTTTGAACTAAAATCTTTCTGTGTTAAATTGCAGTTTTGACAAGTTTATAGATTTCTTGAAACAAGCATACTTTTATTAGCATCTTTTTCATCGTTGGTTTATACTGTGTTTTGTAAGTAACATTTTACTGAGGAACAATTTGGGAATGGGCTGCTAGTAACTTTGAAGAGAAGACGGTGTAAAACAGAAAAGATGTGAAAGGTAGATCTTCAATTGAATGTTGTTTTGTTATATTTGTATCGATAAAGGCGGAGGTTTGGCTCTATACGTGTGAAAAAAGGACAGGAAAAAGTAAGAAAATAACCGTAAAATATCATTATTGAACTATTTGAATGCAAGCTTGATGATCCTTAACATTGTCAGCTTCATCAAAAGTTCATCTTCTTTTGTTCCATGACCATCAAACTTGGGCGCATTATATAAGGAGGGGAGATTCCGTTTAAGGCTAGATAGGAAATTGTAACAATCAGAACCCTATCAATGATGAACACAATAAGTAATTCACGAAATATGCTTATCTCTGCAAAGATAAGAATTTTGTAAAGGAAGTTTTCCTTTATATTTCGTTAACTAAGCAAACAGTTGAAGAGGCTATTTTGCAAACAGATTTCGTTAAAACTAGTTTACCTCTTAAATTTTTGCCCGTATCTTCATTTAAAGAGATAAGGACTTGTAAATATGTATTTAGCTGTTGTCAATCAAATTTTGTACGTATCATAAGAGGCAGTTGATTAAGGGATATATTACAGCTTTGTAAATATAGCTATAGGTTTAAAATCATTATCAACGGCATTATAAAACACCCTTAACTAAATGACATATTGCAGCTTTGTAAATATAGCTAAAGGTTTAAAATCATTATCAACGGTATTATAAAACACCCTTAACTAAATGACATATTGCAGCTTTGTAAATATAGCTATAGGTTCAAAATCATTAGCAACGGCTTTATAAAATACCATTAACTAAAGGACATATTACAGCTTTGTAAACATACCTTTAACTTTGATAACAGGGATCTAAAGTAAAATATATCGTTCAGTCCGCCATTTATTCATTCTGTTCTTTTTAAAGGAAAGCTTTGATTTTATATTTAGGTTTGCTTCTGAACATTCCGTTGTATAGCCAATTCTAACAAAAATATGTCTCTTTATCTTTTCTCGTGAGAAAAAGAGCACCGTTCGCTCTCAGCTTCCATGTATCACTTTCGTAGTCTCTTTGTCACTACTTCAAGTTAGCCCATCCTTTGCTATACTTGACTTGCTTAGCGAAATCGTTTTACTGAATTTTTGTACTGAAAATCTATTTAAAAGTATTTTAAGCATATTTTTGTTAAATATTTCAAGATTGCATCACAAATATAGTCTTTAATAACAATAAGTGTTGCAGTACCCTCAATGCTTGAAAACCTTATATCTATCTCCACATATGTAACTTCAAGAGTCCTGGTACCTTGAAATATTCAGATTATTATCCAATTGTGTATTTGCAATTTATTATATATTCGGCTCGGAGAAAATTCTTTATATTAAGACAAAAATTTAGCATTAAAACGTAAAGCTCTTGCTTTAAATGCATTTTTTAATTGCGTCAGCTATTTTTCAACAAATGTTTTAAAAAGATGGTTTTTTAAGCAACTAACCAACAACTGGGTGTAAGGATATCTTGATGGTTAGCGCAAAGAAGACCAAGGGTGTAAGATTTTGAGTTATTGCTATGATTAAACTTTTATTTGAATGAAGAGAATCGCCATCTCTCAGTATTTCCAATGACGTCAATAATTCCAGTCACGACCTGGACATGATAAGCAAAGTACCCTAAAAACCACCTTAGGAGCTAAGTAGGTTTTTGCAAACAAATACATTGGACTTGCTACAAGTGACTCTTTTTCAAATGAGTATTTAAACGAGAATGGCACGAGAGCAAATCATGGTTTAAGAGAATATGTCAGTAAAATGAAAATGCAAAAAACGAGGGTGGCATCAAGCACGTCAATACACTGAAGATTTTTCCAATAGCTGCAGCTAATATTGAGACATTGATATAAGAAAACAGCAATTGAAAATCTGGAAGAAAAGATTGATTCATCATATTCGAACATATCGTAATATCTACTTCTGCTAATAGCAAGAAAATAAATTTCCTCAAGAGTTTTGTTTGAAAAGCTGGAACATAATAAACTAATTCTGAAGTAACTCTTTGCTGAAGATATCACTCACAGCCACCTGTATACACAAATTTCCTGTTTTCTTGGGTTCTTTGTTATTTTTGCCCGCTTTTACTATTGTCAACGCCCTCTAAGAGTCGGCGAACTACGCAAAGAAAAGGGCAAACAAAAATGGGTATAAAAATACGTACAAAAAGTGTTTCTTTCACTTGGCAGTTTGTAGTCAAGATAATTTTCTAAAGATGGCAGCTCTTTCTTGGCTTGTACTCAGCCTTTGTGCTGCTGCAGCATTTTGCAGTGAGCCCATGGAAAGTAAGTATTATCCTCAATTATTTGGCAACTTATTAGTTTATCACTGCTGATTTTCAAAAATAATTTTTCAGATGATTTTCATTGTAAGCTAAGAATCATCCTTCTCTGAAACCCAAGACATACTTGAGGTGCAGACTAGTTGAAAATATATTTAGCAATATTATCCAAGACTCAAGACTTTAGCCGAAAACTATAGCCGCGGATCGGATCAGGTTTTGTGTTCTTTTGTTTTGTGTCAACGTGCATTCCAATCTGAAAAGATCCACGGATCGAAAGAGCAACACGATCTGATCCGATCCGCGGATCATTTTCCGGAGTGGGTTTTCAGCTTAATAAAGATATATAAATACTGATTACCATTTTTTGCTTAAGAATTGCAAATTTTACAATCCACTGACAAGACGAATCAAAATTCAAATGAATACTTTTACACAAAATAAACTTATTTTAGATCAGTTCAAAAACTTTCATTATGAAAAGATTTTTTTAAAACACTTTGCTATTTAGTTGACAACAGAATTTTCTGTTCAGTCTTTTAAGAACCTATTGAATGTTCGTTTAATAGTAGAATTTAAAAATTGCACATTTTCTTGTCAAATTCTGATCTGTAAACCAAATTACTAATTTTTTACATTTAGGAACCTTTTAAGATTTAGTATCTTAAATAAAGGTCATTAGATTTGCTTCTCTCGTTTTTCCAGATTCAGGCATGTTTGAAGGTGACATGATCCTTACTGAGGAACAGAAGCAAGATTTCCTATACGGTTCTCCCAACTACCAGATTCCACTTGCAGCCACAAAGACAAACTTATGGCCTACCACGATTCCATACAGTATGGAATCTTCAATTGGTATGTTGTGCACCTTGTTTCAAATTCTTTTGTCTTTATCGATTGCTTTCATTCTTTAATGATGACAGTTTCATAATACTTATAACATGAAAACAATAATGTCTTATATACTTTGTAACTTTGAAAATAGCCAATGTCCTTGTAGCAATTTTGTTTTGGATAAATATGGATTTAATTGATAATTGTAACTATGTTTTTCCCATTTCATAGCTTCGTCGTCAACGGCTATGTCAGCAATCAACGCAGCAATTGCCGACTACCAAAGGCTAACCTGTTTGAGGTTCGTGAGAAGAACCAATGAACCTGGCTATCTCCACTTTTACAAGGGAGGAGGGTAAGAGTGGATTTTTCATGATTTTGTTTTAAATTCGACAGCCTAAAGCACATCTCAAATCTTTCCTCCTATGATACCTGCCCGATAATTCAATTGTAATCACTTCAGTCGACACCAGTCACTACAGTCAACAGCAATCACTTCAATCGACACCAATCACTTCAGTCAACACCAATCACTTCAATCGACACAAATCACTTCAGTCAACACCAATCACTTCAATCGACACAAATCACTTCGAAAAAAGCAAACATTTAGTAAACTAAAGCTTTTCGTCTGACACTCTTCAGAGTTTAAAACGTCAGAACATAGATCGAAAACTCTACGCTAAGAAATATTTATACCCAGTTGTGGATCGAAATAAGCCAATCAGAAACAGAGCACATGACTGTAAAGGTTGACCAATCAGTGCTGCTTGGCTATAGAATGTTACCAGTGGAGTCCTAAGGTGAAAACGAACTCCTTTTGTCTACTCAGTAGCGGTTTTTTCGTGCTTATGTAGATAGATTCTAAAACTGCTAGGTGGAACGACGATCGGGCTTTACCAATAATCCGAAACATGTCGCCATTATAGTTTTTTGCACAATCTGGGTTTTCTAGCAAATGCTGCCCGATAGCAGAATCGCAGGTTTTAGTTGTAATTTTAGATTTGCAAGACCGAGGTGGCTGTTCTCTTTGGGGATGGGTTGTGTTTCTAATATTAGATGGAACATGTTGCTTTACCCTATCCTCCAATCTTTGGGTGGTGCGTCCTACGTAGCCAGAATCACACTGGCACGTAAATTCATAAACAACAGAACTTTTTTGTGGCAGGAACGCAGTCCTTTTGAATGGACGGAAAGGCCTTTTTCGTACTATAAACAACACGTGGGTTGACCGCGAAGAAACAATTTGATATGGCCTGTTTTATTTGGCTTTCAAAACGTAGGGAGCTGTTACCGATCCAGGGTAGTTTTAGATAGACAGGGCACTTTTGAGGACCAAATTTTACGTCAGCCGAGAAATTTTCTATCTTCTCCTTAATGTAAACTGAAATAACATCTTCTGGATAGCCGTTCTCCAGAAAAATCTTAGTTAGTTTTTCAAGTTCCGAGTCGAGTTTAGACTTGGAACAAATCATCAGTGCCCTATGTGTAAGCGTTTTGATGAGGCTGATTTTTCTTTGTTTTGGGCAAAACGAACTCCATCGAGTGCATAACCCCGAAAATGTGGGTTTACGGTATACACTAGTGAGAAATCCAGTGTCAGATTTTTCAACCAAAACATCCAGAAATGGCATGGAGTTATTTTCTTCCTTTTAAAATGTAAAATGTAGGGCTGTGTGAAGGCCATTAAGGCGTTTTTGGAAAGTATCACACTCAGCCTCTGTTTTGAAAATAGTATATGTGTCATCCACATACCGAAAATAGACACCTGGCTTTTGGTCGCTGTCAAACAAACGCTCTTCATGAAAGCCAACAAAGATATTGGCCAAGGCAGGTCCCAGAGGGCTACCCATAGCGACACCATCCTTTTGTTGGTACATTTCATTGTTAAAGCTGAATTCAACTGAACGTGTTGCAGTTTCCATCAGTTCAATGAATACTTCCTCTGGGAATGGTGGGCTATTAAGCTCGCTCCGGTACAAAGCGTCGGCACATATTTTGACGGTCTCACTCAAAGGGACATTTGTGAAAAGACTGCTAATGTCGAAAGAACACATGAAAAAGATGTTTCGTTTTCGATGTTCAAGTTTTGCATGAACTCAGCGAACGTAAAAGAGTCCTTGATACAATGTTTTGAATATTTTGAAGAACAGGGTCCAAAACTTCAGAAAGCCACTTAGCCAGTTCGTGTTGTGCTGAGCCAATCATAGACAAAATGGGTCTAAGTGGAACATTCGGCTTGTGTATTTTAGGGAGGCCATACATTTGTGGACGTTGTGAACCTGTGGGTCTTATCCTATCATAAACTTTGTTGGTCAACACTTTTGAGTTAACCAGCTCCAAAAGGCGTTTTTGAAGTTTCCGCTCTAGCTTGGCCGTTTTATCCTGTGTTTCGACGTCACCCAATTTTTCGAACTTTTCTTTGTCGAGGAGAATATTCTCCATTTTTTGGATGTAGTCCTTTTTGTTCAAAATTACCACTCCAGACCCTTTATCAGGTTTTGTAATAAAGATGTCATTGTTAGCCCGTAGAGATTTAAGTGCTTGAAAATGTTCTCTATGCAAAAGAAAATCTGAGTGGTCGATGGGAGAGCCGCTGTAAGCGTACGCCAAATCGCTTAGTCGTGCTCGTAATTTGTTAAATTCCAAAGCATCAGAAATATCGTGTCTGGCAAGTTGAGCGTGTAAAATTTCGAATTCAGCAAAAAGTTCCTCTCTGTTTATTCGTTGTGGTGGGATACAAAACTCAAGACCATTACCTAAGACAAATGTTTCGGTTTCAGAGAGAGAATAGTCCGACAAATTAGAAATATGTTTTTTTGAATCGCTCATCAAGCCGCCAAAACGTTTCCTAACTAGCATGCCAATGTTCCTATCATGATTTTCTGTAGTCTGTTTTAGCTTCCGCTGGTCAATTTCAGAAAGGTAGCGGCAAAGTCGAAAATTGTCAAAGAATGTGAGAAACGGACGCGTTTTAGACCATTGGCGTGTATATAAACGTTTTAGATTCAGAATATTAGTTTTAGTTTTCTGAATTTCATCTTGTAGAAAAGCGCGCTCAATGGTTGGGCTGTGTCTACGTTTATATACACGCATCTATCTTCTTCACGCATCTTCCCTGCAATAGATAGAGAAGAAGAAGAGGTTATAATAGTTATACTGGCAAAAGGATGCTAAATACACGGTAAGTGATGTATATTTGCAAGTAAAACTGCGCATATGAATATATTGTCTCTTACGTAGATGCTCTTCGCCTGTTGGCTACTACCGCAGAGCAAACAGAATTTCATTGGCTTCTGGATGTTGGCACAAAGGCATCGTTATGCATGAGATTGCACACAGTTTAGGGTTTTACCACGAGCAAAGCAGGCCAGACAGAGATAATTACGTCACTATCCTTTGGAACAACATTGCCAGAGGTATGAATTTCCCAAACATCTGGTCTATCTTACATAAAATAATTGTCCAGTCTTAACTAAACTCCTTGTTAAGGGGGCTATCATTTAAAGGCAATCTGTCTCGTTGTGGATTTGTTAACGAGAACAATAGCTGGAACAATAGCCTAAACACGATTCCAGCGCTCCGCCATATTTTTTACAATGCGATAAATTAAAGGGGGACTGGAAACAATAAAAATCCCTTTGTTCTTATAACCAATCAACGTCGTGACAGATTGCCTTTAATAATTCTTGTGGTATTTGGTGGAAAAAGTAACAGATACACATGCTTGAAAGTCTTCCAGAAGCTTGGTTTCTATTAAAAGGTACATTCGTATCACACCTATTATCGGCTGGATCTGCTGAACCGATTCTATCACTTTTCTAATTGGAACAAAGCTTTGTGAATATGCCCTATAAGATGTTAATCGCTTTCCGGTGATAATTTGATACTTCATAGTATAAAATTCAACATTATAGATAAAAGATAAACTTTTCGTTTTTCCACTCCTATTACTAATAATTTCAATCTTGGCAAGGAATGGAATACAATTTTAGAAAGCAGTCATCCTCCAACATTGACAGCATGAACGTTCCGTATGACTACGAAAGTGTTATGCACTATGGTAAAACTGCATTTGGATCTGGCAAGATGACCATTCAGACCAAAGATGCCTCCAAGCAAAATGTGATTGGTAACAGACGAGGATTCAGTCAGTACGATGTCAAACAGATGAATCTCCTCTACTGCTCAGGTCTGATATCTTTATTTTCTATCAATCATACGCAAGTAATATTTCTTAAAAGGGCATTTGAAAAATCTACAAAGTCCGACGGAAACGTCGTCTGTTTGCTAGAGGATTGTAAAATCATTTATTGGTCTCAAATCTCTTTGGGGAACGCACTTTTCCGCAGTCGTTCTTGAACAGCATCTTTGACTTGCAAGGAGATAAACAATGCGGCATTATAATTCCAAGAATAGCCTACATTGGATCTCTCTTCCTAAAAAGTGTTTGTATCCATTTTCCTAAATCCGATTTCAATTCCGTACATGGGTATTCCCGGTATCGCTCCGAGATGTGTCGCACCAAAATCGACATAACTTCTCCTTCAGAATGCCTCTTAGTATCAGTTATGTTTAAATTAATGATACTGACACGCCACTCTCCTGGTCAAGCAAATTCTTATATCAAAGTACAAATATCTTAATTACCTGAGAAAGCTCAATAATTTTCCTTAATGATCTAGGTATCACTTTAACGTTTTAGGTGGAGGAGGTGCTACCACTCAAGCACCAGCAAGTACACAAGCCCCAGCAACTACATCAAGCAGTGGTATGTCTAATATCTATTAGTGAACTTTCTAGATCATCTCTATTTTCAGTCGATGGAGCGGTTAATAGGCGTTATTTTTTTCATGAAAATATAAAATTTTGCTCCTCAAATTCGGCAAAAACAAGGAACTTGACTTTGTTATCCAGTTATTGGTAGCTATTATTGGTCGATAAATTTTGGAAAATTTGTTTCATTGTGAAAAACTTCATTCATTTTAAGTTAATAGAAGAGCCAACTGTCAAGTGCTTGAAAGGTTATTAGAAGAAATTATTTGTAGAATTATCATTTTTATCTCTCAGTAGAAGAGTGGAAAAACGACCTAGAATGTTTGAAATGATTTCTAGGAGATTTGTACTTGAATAAAGTAACGAGGTTCAAGACTACGTAATTTGACTCGGATTTTTCTTCAAATTTCACCAAATGGTTCTTACCTGTCATTTGCTTTTTTAGTTTCAAGTGAACAAATGAAGTTTTGATTTTTTAGGCTGCAAGGACAAGTACATCAGTAATTGTCCAGGATGGGGACGGGCTGGATATTGCACCAATGACCGATACAAATCATGGATGGCAAGGAACTGCAAGAAGACATGTGGTCTTTGTGGTAATTAAGCATCTAATGGAATCTGAGCGTAATAAATGAATATTCACAAAGATCTGTGTCGATAAACATTAATAAACTAGCTTTCAAATCATAAAGAAGTAATCATCGAATAGATTTTTAAATAGATCACAAATTTCCGGCTAGATCCTTCCTAGAAATGGTTGAGATACATATAATTCTATCTTTGTACCGTAAAAGCGAACCAACATTGTGATCATAACTTGTCGCAGGACCTTTAAAGACTCATTGCTAACAATGGGCCTTTGCGAGCGTGGCGACGATCCAAACAATGGCAGTAAACTTCTACGGCTTAACCAAAATTGATTTTAGAATGTCTGAAAATGCATTATGGGATGCTTGCGTAGCGCAATGGCTCACTGTTAGCAATGAGTCTTTAAGTTTTCATCATTAATTTATTGTCCGCTTTCTACCAGCAATCAAAAACCTGCTTCTATTTCTTTTAGGAACTGCAACTACCGCTGCTCCTACCCAGCCACCAACAACCGCTGCATGTAAGCTAAATTCGCTATACTGCAAAAAGTAGTAATTCAATCTAAATTCAATTCCTAATTGTCTGCGTAAACATGGTTTTGATAAATATACATAGATATATACATAAACAGCTACTAACCGTGGATAATAACATAAACATCTAAGACTAAATCGAATAACATGCCAATGTTTTGAATAAACATTTCTTGAGTGAATCTTTAATTCTAAAATTATAGCTTGCAGTGACAAGTACACTGGTTGTGTAAAATGGAAACAGTCTGGATATTGTACGGACAGCAGATACAAAAGATTTATGGAGATGAACTGCAAGAAAAGTTGCAACAAATGCCCAGGTTCATAACTTGCCTTATAATCTAGTTTGGTTTATATTGTCAAAGTATGTCGGTCTATGTGAGTTCTCAAATGCACTTGCTCAACCGTAATGCAAAGTGAAAGCTGTCTTTAAAAATGTTATTTGTTTCGTATGCAGTACGATGTTAGACCGGTTTTGAAAATATAGTCGCAAAGCATTCCGGTTGTGCAAGAGCCTTTAAATTATTAACAAAGCCAAGTATTTCTAGTCAGCTATGACCTTTTTCTGCATGGGTTAAAGAAACAAGTTTATTGCAAGCGATAGTTTTTTGTATGGTTTTGAATATTTGCTGCTATTTTTGTGATTATGGTCTTTTTTGGAATTCATTTGTTGCTATAAATCACTTTCTTGTTATAAATTTAAAATGTCAAAGTTAAAGATAAAGATTTAAAATTTCTTTTTTGTGGTGTTTTTCAAAGTGAATGTACATTAAATAACTGCACAAATTAGACAGATATGAAGTTTTAAGAGTTCCTGGTCGTAACAAATTACTATCTTTTCTGCATTAGGAAAAAAGTAAAGCATTTTCTCTTAGAAGACTACAGCTTTAGTACTTTTGTAAAACCTTTTAAATCTATTTTGCACTATTTGATCGCCGGTTTTTATATCTATAAACCTCCTTGATCTTTCCTATTACAAGGTGCCACCACAGCACCACCCACAACTGCAAGCACAGCGCCCCCAACAACTGCTCCAGGTAATCTAGTTTTCATCGAACCTTTTTATCAATTTTTATAAAACGATGCGTTCGTTATAAAGGATTTACACAAAAGAGGTTGGTAACAAGAGTCTTTATTCTTAAAGGCAGTCTGCCCCTTCGTGATGCTCAGGGAAATTACGCTATTGTGGTTCTTCATTCTCATTGTTTATTTGTGCATTGAATCGACGATGCATGAATATCGTGGCCATGAAAAGAGGTTCTGAGAACCATGGGGGACATACTGCCTTTAAGGCTTTTTCTAGTGTCAGTCTTGTTTTTGTCTTGTTTTTCTAGTGTCAGTCAAGCTAGTAAGTGTCTACAATTTCCCTGACAATAAGCAAATTTGAAAAACACTTCCTGTGATAGGAAATCGTGCTCGTAGTCGACTAAAAAGATATTTTGTATGAGAAGGAGACTATGCTTTCAAATATAGAGTAACAGCTGAAAATTAGCCAAGTTTTCTTTTAATGACGAAGTGTTAAGGCGACGTAATGATGAAAAAGTGACGAAGTTTAATGACAAATTTCGTGTTAAAGCGTGCAAAGACAAGTACAGCAACTGTGGTTCATGGGAGAGAGCTGGATATTGTACAAATGATAGATACAAGGCATGGATGGGCAGAAACTGCATGAAAACGTGTGGAAAATGCGGTGGTAACTAAACATTTTCTGATTTCAAAGTTATCTTTTTGATGTATTCAGATTCATTGGAATATTACACTTTTGTATATTGAATCGGAATTTTGCATCATATAAACTTTGGAAAATATGCATCGCTAGCTCAACAGCCAAACAACCATCTGACACAAAGAAAATATTTTCAGCTGTAAGGGAAGACATATGCTAAAACGAATTAATATGCTTTATTAAAGACATCAGTAATGGACTTCTTGAAATTGGAAATGATAAATGTATTCTCAGTTCTTTCTCTAATGAAATTAAAAAGTGTGAAATTTTATCCTATCTTTATCAGAACAAAAAAATTGCAAAGATGATCACTTCCTGTTAGAAACTGGGGCTGTTCTTTTATGAAAATATTCTTCATAAACTAGGTTCTCATCAGTTCTGTTTAAATTGGAGCTATTGGCACTACGGAGCTGCAGATTTCAAAGCAACCTTTCCTTATTAGAGATGGCGATTTTAAAGCAACCTTTCCTTCTTAGAGTATTTTGATTAACTTCATACAATTCCTTCATGCCATTTTCTTGTTCTTATTAGAATATTAGAAATAAAACCCAACTGCCAATTCCTTTCAGGTGGATCAGCTACAACAGCTGCACCAACTCAAGGACCAACTCAAGGACCAACTCAAGGACCAACTCAAGGACCAACTCAAGGACCAACTCAAGGTATGATTGGATAGCTTTTTAAATTGTGCGTTGCCATTGTTGATAGACCATCACATGAATTAAACAATATTCTTTCATATATTGAATAACTATATTTAATAACTTCAACTAAATGACAAATAATTCTAACGCGTTTTAAACGACGTACAGAAAAAGAGGTGTTGAACAAGAATCTGCTTAAAAAATGCCATATGTTTCTAAGCCATATTATTGGATCACTTTCTTAGTAAGAGACTGAGAAAATCGAAGTAGATATCAACAGCAATTTGAAATCTTATATGAAACTTTTTAAACTAAATTCTTAATTTATGGCACTCTGTATGTATTTTATAGAAAACGTTCTTTTACCCTCTTAAGTGAAAAAGGCCCTGAAAAACCTAACGAAGCTCAGATGAAATATGAAGTTTTTTTGTCATTTTAAACCCCAAAGGATCTTGTGGTAAACCAGAAGTAGCACAGAGCAGAGTGATTGCTGGCATTAATGCAAACAGAGGATCATGGCCTTGGCAAATCCTCATGTTATACAATGGAAGGACAATGTGTGGTGGATCCATAATTGCTCCACAATGGGTGGTAACTGCGGCTCATTGTGTATCTGGCCGGGAGTCCAGTGCACGCTACTTCAAAGTCAGGTAAACAAAATGAAAGCGTTAAATAGGTTTGGTACTGATATTAGAAAGCAGGATGTCAAAGGTTTTTTGCTAAAGTTATATAATTAACAACCCTAACTTAAATATTAAGTCTTTGTCTAATATCATAGTCTATAGACTATACTATAGACTATCAAGATTTTAGAATAATATGTGCGGGTATTAGACATCTGAGAATCAATAACTCGATTTCTGGTCACCTTGGAAAAATCGAGCAGTTTGCTAAATTATTTATTTATATATTCGGTAGAGTTGGAGAGCATATTACGTCAACAACAAGCGATGGACAACACACCGATATGCAGGTTGAAAGAATCATTTCCCACCCAAGCTACTCAAGAAGCACAATCAATAACGATATTGCATTGATGAAACTCTCCTCGCCAATTCAGTTTGGAAAATACGTGAAGCCAGTCTGTTTGCCTGGACAAGACCAGAATGTCCCTGTTGGAACCGATTGTTTCATCACAGGTATGATTCATTTATTGACCTCTTAAGTTCAGTGAGAAACTGAATGATAACATTATCTGGCGCTTAACGATAATACGAAGAGGAGCTATAATAAAAAGTCTGGTTACCACTCCAGCAAAGCTCCGTTGTTGAACTGTTCATAACCCTTACTCTGACAGAACTTTTTCTTATGATGACGAACCAATTGCAATATATCATCTACTCTATGTAGTTGATTTTGATATGAGTCTTTTCTCTAAGGATGGGGAAAAATACAGCATCCTGGCAACATGCACCACACTTTGCAGCAAGGAAAAATGCCTGTTGTTTCCAATCAAGCATGCACCAATCTCAACACAAAGAACTTGGGACTTGGGGTACGTTTGATTATTCGTAGTACCACTCTATCTTTATGATATTACGCGTAATTTTTTTTGGAGATAAAGTTTTATATATCAGCGCTTAAACTAAGTTACTAGTGGCATACAATTGAGACCTCTATGATTCGTCTTATTCACAGATCACTGATAAGATGGTTTGTGCTGGTCACGGAGGAACAACTCGTGTAAGTGGATGCCATGGTGACAGCGGTGGACCATTTGTTTGCCAAACTGGAGCCAGTGGCTCTTGGGTTCTCCATGGAGCAGTCAGCTGGGGATCTGGACGCTGTGATGCAACACAAGGCTATACTGTCTTTGCAAGAGTTGCCAAATTCAGGAGCTGGATCGATCAACAGATGTCAACATATTAATGGACTAAAATAATATATTTATTCAATCATCTTTTTTCGCATTACAACTCGCTTATGAGCATGATTAACTCTGGTTCATTGCTTATCTTTGTCTCTGGCCATGATTGACTTCAGGACATATATTATCACTTTCTGTTTGACTCTTAGGTTAAATCTTACCATTTGTTTTTATAACTACACTTCTTTCAAATTTTCATTGATTATTAATGAATATAGATAGAAATGATATTTTGTCAGCTAGAAAGTTTTCTTGCTCTTTAAAAATTTCAAACAATAATCATTTTACGAAGGAGTATAAGCTTCAAAATCTTTCATCATCTTTAAAAATTGACAGCATAAACTATATCTATATAAGTGTTATGCCTTTCGGAAAACTGCATTTGGTTAAGAAAAAAATTACAATTCGGTCCAAAGACGCTTCAGAGCAGAATGCGATATGCAACAGTCACTATCATGTTCAGAAAACAGATGAATCTTCTCTACTCTACGTATCTAGCATCTTAGATTTTCAATTTTATCCTCAGGCAACTCAACATCAGCGAACTTACTGTTACAAACAAAGCAAAAAAGAATAAAAGCCAAACTTTCTAATGCTCCTACTACTTATTACTGGAAACTCTTCTTTACTTTGTTGCCGGTGTCATATGCGTTTCGGTAACCTTATGCATTTCGGTCCGGGTACTCAAACGCATGGCAATTTTGGTTAGGCAAAATCGTACCCAAGCACTTAAACAATAGGGTACCAAAACGAATGGTGGAATTTAGCATGCAAAACGGTTCAGGTACACAAACGCATGGCAATTTTGTTTATACAAAAACGTACCCAAGCACTTAAACAATAGGGTACCAAAACGAACTTGGAATTTCGCATGCAAAACGGTCCTGGTACAGAAACCCATAACAATTTTGCTTATACAAAAACGTACCCAATCTTTTAAAAACAGGGAACTGAAACAAATGGTGGAATTTAGCATGCGACCTGGTCTGGGAACACAAATGTTCTGATTCATAATGTTCAGAATGTAAAGAACAATCGAACACTAACAAGAAGCGGTGCTGTGATTTCCCTTGTTAAGTTTATGCAAAAAAGTACAACATTAATGCAACTCCAAAGTTTTCTTGATTAAAAAGTGTGAAATTTTGAACAAAAAGAGCATTGTGTTCTATTTGTTAATTATAATGTGTCATAATATCGAACTACGATGAAATCACTTGATTTGAAACACATTGCGTTTCACAATGTTACACTTTTGCATAGGGTACCAAAACGCATATGACACCGGCTGTAAAGTGTCCCTCCAATCTTTATATCACTTACCTGATTATGGTTGACTTGATTTGAAGGCCACTCGATCAAATTCCCCATTTCATATCTCTGAACATTCTAGGAAGGTTCACTACTTCCATTACTGAAGATTTTAGGAAGGTTCACTACTTCATTACTTCCATTACTTCCCTATAAGTAGGGAGGAAAATATTAGACTCACCAAAAAGGTTACACAATTTTCTCTTTTCGCGCAAGGAAAGAATTAAAAATTGGAGCATCATACTTTTAAAGCTGCGCTAAATCAATAGACTTTCAAAAAAATGTTATTACCAGTAGAAATCATAAATGACATGAATTCATTGCATGAGAGATTGTATTGATTCAATCTTTGCGTGCAATTTTTTTGCAAATGGCATTTCAAAAAATTCCACAATTAAAGAGAACTCGCAGAAAAAGGCCCTGATCTTCAAACAAAAACTTTTATCAAGACAGCAGATCTTTCTTGCTTAGTACTAGGCCTTTGTACTTTTGCAATGCATTGTCTAATCCTTTCAGCATTTATTCAACAATTTCGGAGCAACCAGAGATACTCTCAAAACGGTACCGTTGTCAGTATGCTAATATGTTGTTGAAATAGTTCTTAAAGAAGTTGTAGCTAGATTTTTTACAACCACTATCGGATTCCACTTCCAGCTGCAAAGACACACTTTCGATAAAAAACAATTTCTTCGAGTATGTACTCTAACATCACTCTAACACTGGTGAATTGCAATAAGTCTTGAAATCGCAAGTTTTTGGATAAGATGCAATACCTGCAGGCTACAGAACAACACCTTATCCTCCATAGCTATAAGTATAGTATATAATTATAAACTAGATTTAATCTCCATTCCACCGCCTCTTCCTCCATTAACATAGTTTCTGCATCTTGAACTTTTCGATTGTTAAACCAGAAATGTTAAATTTTTAAGACTACATCCCTAATTTGGAGAAAAATTATTTCTTATTTTGAAAGTGTACTCGCAATTCTTCGTTTGAGCATAATTTCTGAAACTTCTGATATAAAATATTTGTGAAAAACTAAAGGGCGTGTGTCAACCCTGATTGGCTTATACAATATGATTATAACTTTCGTTTAGTACAAAGCAGAGAATCGAGGGTGAATAATTTAGCATGCAAAGACATCCCCGAAGGCAAACGATGAAAGGAGATCGTTATGATTCGTTCCTTAAAATCGTGGAAAGACTTCTTATTGGCTTTAGAGACAAAGAGTTCTGTTCGGTTTTTCGCGTAAATTTTCATTGCGTAATCGATTAAGGTTTTTGGTTTAGTTTAATTAGGCCTTATCTGTATCTTGTGACTTTCTGACGCAGCTTTTCTGTTTACCTTGTTTTATAATTGCTTCGATTATGATAATTACACTTTAGTTTGAGCCAATTGATGTAAATTTAAAGAAGCATCCTTATTGGTAGTTTATTTTGGATTAATTAGTTTACAGTATATATAAAGAACGTTGAGGTTTTGTTAGTGTGTGCGTGCAAGTGGGGGTGGTTGTGCGAACCTAGCTTTGATTTGCTGATATGGTGAGCTCAAATGACTTCTTCTTCGGTGTTTTCTCTGGAACACAAAGTTTAAAAAAATCAGCAAGATTGATCCTGTAAGGCCTAAGAAAATTCTAGATAAGGCTATACACTTGCGAAACACGTGGATACAAGAAGCGGACTGGCCCACCGGGACACAGGGAACTCTCCCGGTGCACCCTTTGCCTCAAAATACTTTTTTCAAAAAACTCGAAAACTTTCAAAAGGCAAATAATCTTCGGGCAGTAAAAGCCTTTTCGTCTGACCTCAGAACACAAAACGTCAGAATAAGGGTCCGAAAGAACAGAATGGAGAATACCATTTATTGATCGAATTTTCCATCTTGTTCTTTCGGACCCTTATTCCGACGTTTTATACTCTGATGAGATGGCGACGAAAAAAGCTTTTTGTATGATGTAAAATGTTTGCTTTTTGCAAGCCATTTTCAAATTTTCAAATAGCCAGGTATTTTGCAAAGTCTATTGTTTTTTTGACAGCAGTAGCTGTGGTAGCAGCCAGAAAGCCTACTTTAACTACAAACCTGGTTAGCTTTTATTTTTTTCAAGCAAGTGCGCAATTCTTTAATCAATTCGATATCTGTTGAGGATGTAGTAGGGATTTTTACTAGCCAACTAGCAGACTGTTTTGCCAACTGACTAATGATTAATAATTTTGTGTGAAATCCAAGATTTATGATAAGCCATGTTTGTTTTTTTGACTTATGCCTAATGCAAATTATTTTTAGTGCTGATATCCAATAACTGAAAGAGCTCGCACTTTGGAAAAATTAAACTGAGCACTACCCTGTGCTCTTTACAATCAAAATAGTTGTAATTGGATAAAATTATCGATGTGTTGGCTATTGGGTATGGGAACTGTTATTATGGCCAATTGTAAAAACTTATTAAATGATAATTTTGCAGGGATGGGATTTTTTAAAAATTGAATATTTTTGACTGCATAATACATGCATATTCCCTGTGTTGCCTCTCTTGAATAATCAAATATCTGTGTTGTCCTTTTTTCGAAAACCAAATATCCCGTAATAGTGAAAACTGCCCTAGGTATGATAGAGGGCAATACTTTCTAAGCGTCCTGTGACAGGCTATTTTATTTTCCAATCAACTAAGAACTCATAGGCATCCTGCTTTTTGTATATGAAACTTTTTGTACCATAAAGAAAGTATGACTAACTGAAGCGAAAAATCTTAACCGCTTTTTAAGAAACTTTGTACTGAATTTGTTCAGAACTGACGCCCTTGAAAATTCTGTAAAACTTGGTTTCAAATTTACAACTAGCTATTAAAGTACTCCAATCTTTCTTTAAACTTAAAAAATCTTTGTCCCAGAATAGAAACTCTGCATTTTCTTCAGAAAGAATCACAATCTACATATCATCTGAGAGCAATACATCATTTGATCCCTAAAAATTTACCAGCTGTGTAGACGTTTCAAAAACAATCAAATTGACCGAGAATCTTTTCCATGCCAATGTCAATTGTTAATAAAAAACTTTGATTTTCAACATGGAACATGTTCCGACAATCTAAAAAGCGTGATTTCAAACATCTTTCCTGGGGCAGGCCCCCAGGCACCCATTTCGGTTCCCACCTAATTCCTTCATTCTATTGTCCATTGCGAAGGGATTCAAGGATGAATTATGACAGTGTTTGCAAAAAACTGATTCTCAGCTACACAAAGTTTATCCGGGCCCGTTTTACAAGACCCAAAGTTAAGCAACTTTAGCACCTACTGGCGCTCTTTTGGTTGCTTTTCCCGGTGGGTCAAATGGTAACCAATCCGCCACTGGTGGATACAAGAAATCTGAGCCGTTGCGATGAGACAATTTATGCAATTAGTCTCAGGCTATTGAAGAGGCTTTTGTTAGCTGTTGAAAGATTCCAGTCAATGATCTAATCAAAAAATAAAAAATTAGGACACCCTTGACTTCATCAGATGTCACTTTCTGCAAACCCATAGTTATTTTTTTAAAAAGAAGTGTGTAATTAAAAATGTTTTGAGTAGCTTTCCTGACACATAAAATTTATCATTACCTGCCTTTTTTAGCTTTATTAAAATGCATTTCCTTGATATAGAAAGGTCTGTCGAAAAGGCCATTCTTTTTCGCGTTAATTACAGATTTAGAACTTCTCGTTTTAAATCTTGACCTCAAGTTATAAACCCTGGTACTTTCCTCAAATAATACCGCACATGTTTAGAGCCAATAAATCAATAATCCTATTAGTCATTGATCTTATCATGCATACACAAAAAGTCGTAGCATTATGTCTGAGACGACCTTTGTAAGTTTGATTCAGGTCTTGACTTTGACTGCTTTTCTTTCTTTGTCGCGTTTTGATTGTAGGCTATTTTTGAACCAATCGTTTCTGATTGATTGACAGCTTAGTTTGAACTGCAGTTTGGTTGACAGCTTTCAGGGGTTTGGTATAAATTTCCTTTTGTCAACTATTCTTTTTTGCATATTATTTTAAAATGAGGCATTCGCAGGGATGAAAACAAGTGGCTAATTTTGGAGGGGCGTGGAAGGACAGAAATTTCAACTATAACTGAAAAAGTTTTCGTTCGACCTGTAAGTCTCCTGTACCTATCGAATTGATATTTAGTATCTCTGTATTTATGGTTTCTTTATAATTACCAAAATTTTACTAAAATATTTATCCTAAAGCATAAAAGCCTAAATCTCTGAATCTGGATTAACATGACACAAACATTTAAACTTACTGTAAGAAGTAAAGTAACATCTAAGCATAACCAGTATTAGATATATTTGATGATAAGTAATATTTTACCAAGTAAATTAACAGCGATTCTTCTCTTTTTCTGCTTTGCCCATTTTAAAGCTATTTGCTGCGGATCAATTTTATCTGAAATATTTTTTACGATATAGAAGCATCATGGAATTAAGCCTTATATCTGTTCTTGATCGAAGAAAGCTATTAACAATTTTCAGAGGGCCAAATACCTTTTCGTTTTTAACAATTGGTAGAGCAACTATATATGCCCGACTCGTAAGACGAAACACTCTTCTTTGATACTTCTGCTGCAGCTTCTGCAATGTTTTCTGGCTTCTCAGCAGCTTTATTATAACTATTTAAGATAAGATGTTAAGGACTCTTACAATTAACAGGGGGAGCTTACCATATGTTTTTTTAAAAGAAGCGATGAAAATCTTAGTTCTGAAAGATTCCTAATTTTTCATTGAGATAACTACTCGTAGCTTCCTAACAAAACTCCCACTTTAATGTTTTCTGATCAATACAAGTATTACTTTTCCAAACTGTAAAGTTTCTTATCCCAAAATTCACTTTGCCTATCCTTAATTTGATTCAATTCAACTCCCGTCAAAAGTTAAGCAAACGGTACAATTGTGCAAATTTTGATCCAGTGGAGACGGGGCTTCAGAATAAAACAAGATTAGTGGATGGGTCCGCTCCAGCCGTTGAATTTAATTAAGGTTTAAAACATTTACATTTAAAGTCCCAAAATTTCTAACATAAAAAATTCACCGTTTAGTTTTACAACTGTAACTGGATTTTCCAAACTTTGGGGGGAGGGGCGTTAGGCCCCTACGCCCCCATTGTATACGTGCCTGGGCATTCGTATGGAACACGATCGCACGAATCTAACTTTGTAATTTAACAAAGGCAGGAGTTTTGCCAAAAATTTGTTAATGTTTTATTGATGTTCCCGTTAAGTGCAATCATCGAATGGAATGATGATAGTAAAGATAATTGACAATTAAAAAGTGAAAGATAGCATTCATATATAAAGGCCTGTAGGGCAGAATGGCCAAACGGCAGGACTCGTTTGGAAAGCACTGTACAGTTTTATATGTATATACCAGCACGATTTATCCTGTATAAATATTATATAAATGAAAATAGCCAAAGCTTTCAGCTATCTAGAAATTTTAAAAATAACAGCTAGCGAGCAACAATATTGATGTTATACATTCGATATTACATTTAATTATAGTTTAGAAATAAATACATTTAAAAAGTATCATATTAAAATTATATTATTATTCAGCTTTTCTAAAATGATCCCCAAGGTTTAGTGCTAGTGATACAGTATAGCAAATTTTATCAGACTATAACATCTTGGCTCAACAACTAGATGGAAGTATCACATAGACCAAGGAGTTGAACCTCTAGTAAATTTTGAATGAATCACATATAACATAGCATTCCTATCAATATGGTAAAATGGAGAAAATCGGTAAAAACAAGCTTCATCCTCTACAGCAGTTATATTAAAAGAAAATGACGAGACATTTCTATCAGCACTAGAAACAGAATTTTTTTCAAATTTACTAGTTCGAATAAGGAGGCTATGAGCACTGAGACGTATTTTACGAAGTTGGAAGTTTTCTATACCCTAGGTAGAAAGTGCAAATAATGCTCAAATTTGTAAACATATTTTGAAGATACACATATACCAATTTTTTTTACTGAAAATATTCTGCTCGTTGAGATTTTCTATAACTTTTGACCTAAAGTAAAAAAAATACTGAAAAGCTGAACATAAGCTTATCGAGATGTTTTGCGAGTCAATTGTTATCAAAACAAACAGTTTAATTACAAAGCGGGATCACGAAAGGGTTATTCTGAACTGGTATTTTGTTGGGGGAAAATTTCTTCAAAAAAACGGCAAACAAAGACCATAGTACTTTTTAACCGTTACTCCTCCTAGTTTTTTCTCTGATAAAAAGTTTTGCTTGAAACGTCGAAAGGTCGTTATTTGAATATATCAATTTTTTATTATTAACAGTTCATGTCTAAGTACTAAAACTATTCTTGACAAACCTGGAACATAATGGAGAACACTTAAGGATTTATACGACAAAAGTGAAACAATTTTACGGAGCATAAGATACTTTGTCAAAATAGGCCATTATTTACAATCAGATTATTATACATTTTAATTAGGGTTTGATAAGATAAGACAATCATTCGATTAAAGACAGAGTCAGTTATTCCATGATATTCATTTCCAACAATAATTATGGGTCGCCTCGAACACATTTGTCACTTCTGGGAAAAGATTTGGGGATAGAATAGAACAGCATTTCCTTCCAAGCATTAGAAACAAAAATTCCCCTAAAGAGAACAGCCTCCTCAGTCTCGCAGATCAAAACAACAACTAAAAGAAGCGATTCCACTACCGGGCAGAATTTACTGGAAAAACCCAGATTGTGCAAAAACTATGATGGTGACATGTTTCAAGTATTGGTAGAGCCTATCTATCTACATGAACATGAGCAACTTCAATTGTGTAGACAGGAGGAAATTTATGAGAGCGAAATTTATGGGACCAAGTGCTTTTGGTCAATTCGAGGCTGGTGATTTTAAAAATCGATGTTATACGGGGATCTTTGGGAGCTATCGGCCCCTTTTTCGTCATTGAAATCTCGTTTTTTTGCATATGGAGGTAATCAATGATAAATAATTAAAAAACAGTTTAAATGATAATAGATTACAACTTTAAAGATGATTAAGCATATTTCTTGCGTATAAATGCTTAAAATTGAATTTTGGTATGTTTAGTCTCGTTTCGTTTTCACAAAGAAGTTGCGAAATTTTGATTTTTTTTCCTGAATAGATATCTAATTAGTTTAATGCATGTTTTGATGCGACTAAATTTGGATTTGTCGTCCATAGGAACTATGCAGCGGTATTCATTACTTACTGACAAATAACACTAATGGAAAACCTACCGGATCATCTATATATAGTTTTATCGTGTCAAAGTTCCTAAAAATCGTCATCTGAGTTGGAAGCTCTTTTTTACTTCAGCTTGGCTTTTCGAAAGTTCCCAGGTATGTTCTTGGTAACAAGTATCACTCTGACAACAGAATCCTGATTCATCCCAACCATGATCTATCTACTAGGAAGCCGAACTGATGCATCGAACGGACAGGTAGTTTTAAAATCATCCGAAAAGGACATACAAAACCAAACACGAAAGTTTGTGAAGAAAAGTAGTTATAAACCGTACCAAAACATGATAGAAATGTAAGAGCAACGGCTCATTCGCCTCGTTAAGACTTGCTCTTGTGGTTTTGTTTCGGACAACAGAGCGCGTCCTACCGAGAATCGGGATGCAAAAATGGAGGTAAATCGGGGGGGTTTTAGTTAGGCTATCTTAGTTCTCTTATTTTATCTTGGTTACACTCAATGGCATTCCTTTTGGACAAAACAAAGAAATATCGAGCTTAAAAAAGGTTCGAACCCAAAAGGCCCTATCAATTTGTTCGAAGTCATAATTCGGCTTGGAACTTGACCAACATTTCTTTGAAAAGATGTAGACAGAAGGAGTTTGTTTAACCTTGGGACTCCAGTGGTGATATTTTTAATAAGCAAGCGGCAGTGATTGGGTTAAGCAACCTTTTCAGTTATATTCCCATGATTCTAATTGGTCTATTGCCATCCATAACTGGGTATATGTACTTCCTAACTCTAAGTTCCCAATCTATGTTCTGGTGTTTTATACTCTGAAGATTACCAGAAGTAAAACTTAAGTATGTGTTTAAAAATGTGTGCTTTTGCAAAGCATCTTTAAATTTTTTTTTCAAACCTTACCTACTATCCTATAAATTTTGCTTCTAGCCTTTTGGTCCATATGTTTGAAACTTAGCTGGTATTAGAGATGATTTCACCTAAATTTAACTGACATGTAAATGGATAAGAGTCAAGGTACGATGAAAATCAAACAATTTGATTGTTATGAATTCAAGCTCATTGATAGAATAAGATATTAATTTTGAGTTGAAATGTATCAATATCTTGACATTTGCTGATCAATCCAACTTCTGAATCTTGCAACTCTTGCAAAGACTGAATAGCCTAGTGTTGCGTCACAACTTCCAGATCCCCAGCTAACTGCTCCATGGAGAACCCAAGAGCCATTGGGTCCAGTTTGGCACACAAATGGTCCACCACTGTCACCATGGCATCCGCTCACACGAGTTGTTCCTCCGTGACCAGCACAAACCATCTGGCTAGTTATCTACAAAGATTTTATAATTGTCTCACCTTCTATGTTTTGTCAAAAAACCATCATTTATGCATTGTTAATGAATAAGAAATCTTACCTAAAGTTTTCTTAAAAATTGTCAATGCCCGCTTTTTTCTCACAAATCCTCCATTAAAGTGTATATATTGCAATTAGAAATTTTAGCGTCATCATTATCATCATCGTAATTTACCAGGATAACAATATTGGTGGAAAACATGGACTGCAGCAGCGAGAGGCTGAAGAAGCATTGGTCCTTGTAATTCTCAAAATTTATTTATAAGCTTGCAATAAATCATCTTCTCCTAGAGTTTTAGCATATTATGCTTCAGAAAACATTTAGCTCCATGTAATAGGCTCCGCAGTCCCTCTGAATTGAACAAATCATCAAAGGAAAGACTATAGTTTCACGTTTGAGAAGACTTGAATCTGAAACTGCCGGTGCACTTACAAATAAAACAGCTCGTTGAATCGGGGCTGGTAAAGCTGCCTTGGATACAGAAACGATTTTTAGTTTTATGACATACAAACCGTTATTCCCATGTTCTTTGTATTGAGGCCCGCGCAAACAGTGTTGGACACAACAGGCATTTTTCCTTGTTGCAAAGTGTGATGCATGTTACCAGGGTGTTGTATTTTTCCCCAGCCTGAAAAAGCAACATCCAGGGTAAGATTGGATATAATCAAATTAATTGTTTTTGACTAGGCTTAAAAATTTGAGATTTGAATGACTGTATATCTAAATGACAAAATGAAACAATATGAAAACTAAATTTCTTTTGATAGTAGCTTAAAGGAATTGGATAGGCATCTCTTACGATTTAATCAAGCCTATGTGTATTTACAAAAGATTCCACAATACTGTATCAAAATATTACAAATTCAAAATCGCTCATTAGCAAAATATATTGCATGGGCATATATGGATATGTTGGATAAAGATGCTGGATGGATATGTTAGATGGAAATGTTAGATGGGTATGTTGGATGGATATGTTCGATGGATATATTAGATGGAAATGTTGGATGGATATGTTGGATGGATATGTTGAATGGATATGGTGGATGGATATGTTGGATGGATATATTAGAAGGAAATGTTGGATGGATTTGTTGGATGGATATGTTGAATGGATATGGTGGATGGATATGTTGGATGGATATATTAGAAGGAAATGTTGGATGGATTTGTTGGATGGATATGTTGAATGGATATGGTGGATGGATATGTTGGATGGATATATTAGAAGGAAATGTTGGATGGATTTGTTGGATGGATATGTTGGATGAAAATGTTGGATGGATGTGGTGGATTAAAATGCTAGATGGATTTGTTAATAAATAATGTTCAAACAAATTTTTACTGTCTGGTGCCGAATCAGAGAAGGGCACAATAAATGCAGGGGGTTGTTAATTTCTCTTTATTGAAAGGAAATTTAAGAGAAATTGAATAATGGCTCAAAAATGTATCTGCTACTGCCACAAAAAGAAACGAGAAAGTATGAAAGTGGAATGAAACGAATTTGATTAATTTTTGTGACCAGCATTAATACAAAAGGATCCTCCAAAGTTTTTGACTCAAATTTGGTTAAGAGAAAGAAACAAATCGAAATAAATCATAAAATTAAATTAAATTAAATTAAAAAAAAATGAAAATCTTTTTTCTGACAGTTATCTTACTAGAGCAAAATTATTCAATTTCCTTCCCATGCATGTTTATATGCCAAAAAATTCGAAAAAAGGCAGGATAAGAAACATAGCTACGAAGATTAAGACAAAAATGCAAAATGAGACAAAAACACTCTAGAAAAAGCAAATGTCTTTATGATAAAATCTATTGTTCTAATCCTACTAATGATGCATTTGATGTTACATTTTATAGTCGAATGCTCAGGTTAACATGGCTAAAAAAATGAGTGCATGAATACGATTTGAAGAAATTACAAAACCATGCAAAGAAAAAATAATTGAAAGGAAACAAGCAATTTGTAATCATAAGATTAGACGTGTAGTGCTTCCAAAATGCAAAGATGGTAAATCATATCCTGAAGAACTTTAACGAATCTGGGTGGATAGCATCAGAGGAAAAAGCCGAAAAGTATGTCACGAATTGCACTATCAAGCAGGTGATGGGGTCGTTTAGTGAAAGCATTGTTAAATGTTAAGATTTGTGAAAACAACTTGTGCAGGAACTTGAAAGTATGCTTTTTTTTAAAAAAATACTATTTCCTGACAACGGATTAAGGAGTAAATACGGCAGTAAAGTAGCCAAAGTTACAAATAATTGACCTGTAATGAAGCATTGGGTTCCAACTGGAACGTGCTGGTCTTGTCCGGGCAGACAAACTGGTTTCACATATTTTCCAAACTGAATTGGTGAGGAGAGTTTCATCAATGCAATATCGTTATTGATTGTGCTTCTTGCGTAGCTTGGGTGGGAAATGATTCTTTCAACTTGCATATCGATATGTTGTCCATCGCTTGTTGTTGACGTAATATGCTCTCCAACTCTATTCAATAAATATTTAAAAATTACACAACATTCAATTTTTCATGATTTCGTCGTAGCATGCCAACGTGTAAAGAAGCTTACTAAATTTAGCATTTGCATGCTGAGTGTATAATAGTCAGAAGCGTAATACCAATGAAAAATTAAAAATACATTTGGCAAATTAGACAAATTTGATGGAGTTAATTAGAACTAACCTTTAAAAAAAAATGCGCAAAAGCGCTATTTAGATATTTGTTGCCTTTAATGCAAATGAGGTCGAAACGGTAAAATAACAGCAAAGTATCGAATGAAACTGAACACTATCAAAAATATCAAAACTTAAAACATTTATGAAGTAGGTGCCAGTCAATAAATCAATAATTTCTTTAAATGTTTGTAACTAAAATTTTGACTAGAAATTTTTCTTTAGTAATGCATAAAATAAATTGATACCATAAACTAGCAATCCATTATCAAATATTTTCCTGTGAAATGTAAAGTCAAAACTGAAAGTAAGGCTTGTTAATTTTCTCTATTTTAGGATAGTCACTTTATTCAGTGGATTTGCAAGACTTCTTCAAGGTTTTCTCACAAAAATGGCAAACTGACCTTCCAAAAGATATTTTTTAATTAAGGAAGAAGTGACAGAATCAAATTTTATTAAAAAAACGTACATACATTTACGCTAACGCAAATTTTTGTAAACGCATGAAAAAATGAACAGACTCTTTCATCAGTTCAGAAATTGATTTCAGGTTTTTACCTAACTTTGAAGTAGCGTGCGTATGCCTCCTTCCCAGATACACAGTGAGCCGCAGTAACGACCCATTGTGGAGCAATTATAGAGCCACCACACATTGTCCTTCCATTAAATAACATGAGAATTTGCCAAGGCCATGATCCTTTGTTTGCATTTATGCCAGCAATGACTCTGCTTTGAGCAACTTCTGGTTTACCGCAGGATTCTTTTAAGGGATAATATAGAACAATCTACAGTTACTGTGGAACTTACATGGTAGTCAGTGATAAAATTTCTTATAATCTTGCAAAGGATTTTTACTTAAAGTGTATGAAGGTTACTTTACGCATTATTTTTTTACCTTTTATTTAACTTTTTTCTATCGATTGAGTTACGTACAAAGTAATAAAAAAACTGAACAATTTGGCTTTTTTGTTTATTTATAATGTATCAAGCTAAGTACTATCTTTGCAAAAAGGCGTACTTACGTGTCTGTGGAGGATTACCTAGAAACAAAAGTATTCAGTTGTCAAGTTGATTTTTAAAAATATTTTTTGGGGCTGCGAGGCCTTATTCACAATAAAATGATATATATTGTTATTTTCTATCATGATTAGTATATTGCTTTTATTAAGAAGCACTACAAACGTTACTTCGAATCAGTAACGCATTGCAAACCAGCAGATATTCTTTGCAAAGGTCCTCTCAGCTGTGTCAGTTTGTCTCGGAATAATTACACGTGAAGAAATAGGTTGCTAGTGTATGAAAGTCAGAAAATTAGAAGGAAATCAGTATAAGAGAGTCCAGATCATTGGCAACATTTAAAAAAGAATTAAGAGCACACCCTATAGAATGCGACTGTAGATTGTGTAAAAAATTTATTGCTGGGTTAGGTTTTATTTAGAACATTATACCTTAAACCTTTTTAATATTGTATCATATATTTTTATTTCATACTAACTCTTTATAGATAGTTGATGATATAGTTTCAAGTCTTAAACTCAAGGTAATATAGTCTTTCTTCCAGCAAAAGAAAAATATCACTTAATTCATGAGTATACTCAAACTCAAAAAGAAAGACTAAAACATGTATCAATATCTAATTCAAATCAGTTTTCAAAGTTAAAATCATAGCTACCACAGTGTCCACACGACAGCTTGCAGTTTATCGCCATCCATGCTTTGTATCTGTCTGATGTGCAGTATCCAACCCTTTTCCATGTCGGACAATTTGTCACGTAATTATCCTTGCAAGCTAGTAAAAATTTCATTTGAAATTAGTTTGAACATCAAGATTATTTGGCTTGATGCGTAAATCTAACATTTTTTGTCCAGTTTTAAGAATTAAATTAAGCAAGTTTAGCATCGTTTTGTAGTAATATTTTTAATAATACTGGGAGTATACCTTTAAAGAAATTCAAACGAAGTTCTTGAGAAAGTATGTTGTTACTCTCCAAAAAGGTGTTTTCAAGAGTGTGCTGACAAATACGGTATAGGAACGCTAGATAATGTTTAGGAATTGTTTAAGATGGGTTTGACATTGATATAGATCCTGTGTGAAAATTCTTTGTTATATGATCTGATAAACATGTAAAAAACATGGAGCCAGCAAGAGACGATGACACTGAAATTACTTTGCTGCATTAATTAGTATCTTTAAGGCATAATCTTTCATGGAAATGAGTCTTCAATATCTGTTGTATCTGGGTTGTATCTGTTTTTCAATGACTTAAATGTTAAGAAACTTAAATACTTAAAATACATATCAAATGACAATTTTACAAATAAGAAACAAAATTTTAGGCTTTAAGTCGGAACAGCGGTATTGTTTATTGTTAGCTATTAAACTTTGTTAAACCTTCATCTCAGTTGAGAAAATCTTATGTCGTCATACATGTAGCGAGTTTTTTGTTAACAGAAGCTTTTACCTCATTGGAATATGTTCATTGCTTTGCTACCTAAACTGCAAAATGAAACTAATTCACTTACTAGGATCACTGGATAAGACAGCAGCGGCACAAAGGCCTAGAACCATCCAGAAGAGAGAAGCCATTTTGAGATTGAACTTGAATCAATGCCAATTCGGAGTGTCACAAACAGATCTTCCAATCCTTTTTATTCAGGTCAAATGTTTGCTATGAAACTGGTGTAAGCTTGATTAAAGCGGGGTTTTCAAGCAAACTGCAAGAGCATTGTCAAGGACTTTTGTTATTATTTAACCAGGCTACAAATTTTGAAATCAATAGGCAAAAAATATTTAAATAGATATCGTTATGATGCAGCTTTGCAAATTGAAGTGTTGATTCACACGGACAAGCACTTCACTAAATAGTACATTTTGTCAAGTTAATTGACGACTATCGTATGCTGACGCAGCAATCAATCAGCGTCAATAACTATTATCTGGCTTTCTCTTATCCGAAACCTAAAATCCGTTTAGATTTGTACATCCATCAGGTTTAAAATAATAGCACATGAATTAAGCCAGGTAAGGATTTTAATTGCAGAAAGGAAATAATACGGACATTTTACTGTAACAAAACCTTATATGAGTGCAGATTCAATTAAATTATACATTGCAAACTGAACGGGTCTACAGAAATATTTATATTGCAATATGACAATTTAATTATGACAAACGATATTCGGAAAATTAAAACACTATAGTTCTCCAACAGGATGAATAGAGCAGAGTGGTAATCAATCAAAAAATCTTCAGTGCTTCTAATTTAATGAAAATAAACAATCTATTACAAGGATATTATTTAATTTACTTTCAGTATGAGAAGGAGATTATAAGTACAAAAGTCATTACTCGTCAAGTTGGGTGTAATAGTCCTTCATGAAACTCATTTTTCAAATATCTAACTTTTTTCAGTTTTTAGTGAAGTCTCCTTACCTGTGGACAACTAAGCTTTTTCTGCACTTACACAAGAAGTATAGAAGGCATAGCTTTCAAAGTGTGTAATACATAATGTATCAAACATTAGTGACACTAATACCTTTTCTTTCGCAAAGATAATTTCTGCATCTACATTTTCGTTTGCACTATCAGTCTTGTTGCAGATTTTTAGCAAAATATTATTTTTCAGTTGACACCCACATTATTGTATACTTTCACAGGAGGCATAAAATCATTGCATAATGTTCTGTAGTGCAGTTATGATAGAAGGACCCTTTTAATCGTACTGAAGATGTACTATATTACATAAATTTGGATTTTCATTTCAACTCGCAACTTCTATCGATATAAAATCAACTTAGGGCGCAGGTAAGATGGTGATATCCTTGTTTTGCAGTAAGTGAAGTTCCATCAATATTGTAGGGGGAGGGGGAAAGATTGACTAGCGGTCCTGGATTTGAGAATTATGTGTATGCCACGCCTCTCACCTAGATTAGCTTTCGGATTTTGAGCATTTGTCATGATTCCTTTCCGAAAAATTTGGGACCCACTAACTGTAGGACCGTGGGAACAGTGCCAAGTGTACCATTTGATCGCTGAGGCACCAGCTGAGTAGTGGAGGGGCAACAGGGCATAAAGCCTTTATCCTTGGCAAACGTTTTTGGCTACAGCGTTAAACTATCTATTCAAACAAATAGGGGCGTTAAGCTAATACTAAGCTATTTACAACTAAATTGACTAGACTTTCAATACTAGCCTCACCCAAAGCTGTACATTGAAATATCATTACCACAGATTGGTTAGCTCGGTAAGTGTAGTTAAGAAGGGTATCATTGATGATTTCACGTAATGAAAACTAGAAATGATGGTTATATCTATTAATATTTGTATGGTACGATGAGCATATTTCAAAATACACCGCTGTTGTGAGATACTTTTCTAGTTTGCAAAAAGAAGGCTTTGTAGAGGTAGCCTAGGTTTTTGAGAAAAGACGCACATTCTTCCAATTGAGAAATTATTATTATTGAGTTAGCGTGAGGATCAAAAACGTGAACAAAACTACCAAAGTCAGTGAAATTTCAAATATCAATTTCAAATTTCTTCATGCCTTTCTTTTCCAGCAAAGTGGTCTACCGCTAAGGTAAATTTGATCTCGAAAATCAAGGGCATATTTCAGTATTGTAACTACTGGGCGTTGAAACAATGGACCCTCCCCAGGACCCATTAAAAAAGCAAAATTTGACGTTTTTGGCCCACTAGTTTGGCCCCTTCTTTTGATTTTTTACATTTTTCATCAAAATGCAAATGGGCACAAGACAGTCCTTGTGTCACTGAGTAAGAGAGAAGAGCCCATTGTATAGAATGGGACCCTCGTCTGCTAATGACCCACTAGTCACATTTCCTAGAAAGATGCACTGCAAAGATTGCAAACTTTTTTAAACGTGAAGCAGGTACCTGATGAAGAGGTGGTTTAGGGAGAACGAGGAACCAACCCGGGTTTAAATATGGAAACTCCAAAATAAATACCCAAAAACCACACGTTTTCCATGAAAAACACTCGTAACCCGGTTATCAAACTTTTGCAAAACCCAAAACGTCATCCCAATGCCCTCCTCCTGAGCAACCGACAGTGGTGCCGCTGCTGAGAGTCATGACAGTGGTGGCGCAAGAAATTCTCCGACGGAGAGGCGTGACCTTCCGACAGGGGGGCTAGGCAATCGGAGTGAAAACATGGAATCTCAGTTGAAAAGGACGCACAAAAATTGAGATTATTACAGGACGTGAATTCAACAAACAATTAAGAACAGCTTTTTAGAGCGGGATTTTTGCGGGGGACTCGCTTTTTTAATAAAATGTCTCTAAAAGAAAAAAGACAAATTGAGAAAGTTCTTTGTAGATCTTTTTCCGTGATTTTTCAATACTCTCAGCGCTCTAAACTTTTTTGATAAGAAAAAAGACGTTATTTAATCATCAAACAGAATTGTGACCAATTTTACTTAGATAGTTTGAGTCTTTGTTAGCTTGCAGATGCAGATGCTCGTGTCGCAATAAACAGGTTAAGGAAAGATACTACCTTGAGGCGCAGAAGGTGAGTAAATTTTCGAATTTTAATGATTCCAGTTCGCTGGAAAATGTCTCATTGGAGCAATTTTTTCTACCTTTGCAGTACAACATTGCTCTTAGAATTAATATCCACAGGCGGAACGTTATTCTCGTCATTCGTGCACCCAACCCTGAAACATTGTAATGTGGAGCTTGGTTCTCACTTGCTTTTGTTTGCCATTCAACAGTTGAAATATTAATATGCCAAGGAGTGAAAAGGATCGAATTGAAATGAAAATATATCTATCGACTATCATTAATGTTTTGATAAATGCCACCGCCAAGTTTGCCGAGTAAATACCGAAAATGCCGAATCTGCCGAGTTAAAAAAGATTTAGACTCCTGGGTGGAGGGTCACCAATGCTTCCCAATATAATAATAATAATAATAATAATCAATTTATTTAAAGTTGGCGCTACATAGCTATTTACAAAGAAATGAGCTAATCCAAGCCAACTGTTAAAACTACTACATCAACTAAATACATACGAGATTAAATACATAAAATTTTAAATACAAAATGATCCATTAAAAAACTATAAAAACCTGAGCTATTTAAAAGATAGAATTACAAAAAACCAAGCTGTGGCACGAACGTCCTACATAGTTTGCATGTACAGTCTGTGCCATTCCAGCTTTTAATTTCTTTCTTAAACTCATTAATAGATTGAGCATTCCTTATGTGCTGAGGTAAAGAGAGCCAAAGACGCTGCCCTCTATATTTGATAGTTTCGGTTCCATAAATGGTTGTTCTTACTCTTGGTGCCATAAATTCATTATTATTTCTCAAATTATAAACAGCATGACGCTCGCAGAAAATCTCCCTCATAAAAGGAGGGTTGATATTTCTCTTTGTTTTAAACATTTCAATCATAAGATTTCGCAGGTGTTTTACATGAATATTTACCGAGCCATCATTTTCTAGCAGAGTGTTGAAGCTAGAATCATAGTCTTTGTATGCAATTCTCAGAGCTCTTTCGTGTATTCTATTAATCTTACTATTCAAGTGCCTACTGTGGAACATCCAGACTAGTGGACAATATTCGAATTGGCTAATTACAAATGCTCTCATTAAGATTTTAAGTTTATTAGCGTCCATGTATCCAGATATGCGAGCGAGGGCGGTGAGTTTGCTACCAGCCTTCTTACATAACTTACTGATATGTGTCTCAAAACTGAGTTTTTTGTCTATCACAACACCTAGTAGCTTTTCCTCTTCCGAGTTTTCTATGATAGAATCTCCTACATTAACTTTAACCTGTTGATTAGAACTTTTGCCAAGAATAAGTAAATGACATTTGTTTGTATTCAACTTCATAAAGTTATCAGCGAACCATTGGATAGTTATACTTGAGTCATTCTCTAGCCTTGCAATTACATTATTGAGATTTTTATCGCACGCATATAGAGTTGTATCATCCGCGTAATTGCAGATATCCGTATCCATTAAGGAGAGAAGTAAGTCATTTATGTAGATGTTAAAGAAGAGGGGACCAAGAACTGATCCTTGCGGAACACCAAGGAACAATTGTTTGTAGGTACTGAATGATCCATTAATCTTAACTCTCTGATGCCTATTTTCCAAGTAGCTGTTAACAAGACACAGTGCTTCATGGCTGAATCCGTAAGCATCTAGTTTTGCTATAAGGAGGTCATGTTTAATACAATCAAAGGCTTTCGAGAGATCCATAAGGATTGCGCCAACATTTTCTCCCCTGTCTAAGCTTGCTTTCCATTTTTCAAGCATTCGAGCTAATGTGTGCTGCACATTGTACCCTTTACGAAAACCACATAAAAGTGACGATAAATACGATTGCATATAATCAATAATCTGTTTATCCATAAGTCTCTCAAAAACCTTTGAAACAGTTGGTAGTACACTAACCGGTCTGTAATTTTTCTTATTGGTTTTCTCCTCCGATTTGTGGAGGGAAGTGACATCTGCTAGTTTTAATAGGTCGGGAAAGACACCATTTTGAATGCAGTTATTGAAAATAAGCTGCAACGATTCGGAACAAATGTCAGAGCTATTTTTCAGCACTCTCGCGGGTATATTTCCAAAGGTTGTTGCCTTTTTAGGATTAAGCCCCTCAATTTCAGTGTATCTGTTCCACAGTAACCTCTTGGAATTTAAAGTAGCCTTTAATTCGAGCAAAACTGCGAATTTTCCTAATGCTAGGGTGTTTTGAATATTTCATTATAGCCTTTTCTATAGGATCTGATAAACCATCTGTACTTATGGTAACCTCCCTGTTCCCTGTCAGACCTAATGAGTCAGTTATCGATATAAAATAATCGTTCATGGCTTCTGCAACTTCCTTATCATTGGAAATCATCCTATTATTATCGATAAGGGTAATATTTGAGTTCGATCGACTTTTATCGGAAAGGACAGGTTTTACAGTTTTCCAAAATTTCTTGTTGTCTGTAATATCAGAAGTATTCAAATTTTTATAGAAATTTCTTTTTTCCGTTCTAAATAATTTGACACACAAATTACGCTGTCGACGAAACGCTTCCCAATGTTCAGCTGTGCGGCTTTTATTATATCTATTTTTCAACCTAGAGCGCAGCATAGTAGCTTTACGAAGAACTCGATTCATGAAGGGACCATCATTGGCCCTTGCGTATTTTTTCTTCATCGGTGCATGCTTATCAAGTACCTTCTCAAAGCAATTTTGAAAAGAACTGTAGTCTAAATCAGTTGTTTTAATGCTAGCCAACTCTTCCTTAAGTTCTCGTTTGAAAGTCTGCTCCGAAAATTTCTTATATTCTCTATAGTTAATAACAGTAGGTCCAGCCTTTTGGTACGTCGTTTTCAAAACTGTGACTATCATTTTGTGAAAGTCAGAGAGACCTGTCTCGGTAGTGGTGGTATGTTGGAAGCTCCTATATCTGTTGGTTAAGATTAGGTCAATACACCGTGGATTGTCAGCCTTGAAACAGGTTGGCTCCTTCACCAGATTTCTGAGGTCATAACTATTCATAAAAGTACGAATCTGTTGACCTGTCTCTACTGTATTAAAATCCCCAAGTAATAAAAATTTGTCATATTTTTCACTGTAATGATCAACTGCTTTACCAAGATTTTCGAAAAAGTGTTCTTGTGATTGGGACGGTGGTCTGTAAACACTGAAAAGAGCCCACTTATTCCCCCTTAAATTGATTTCAAAACAAATACATTCAATGTCAAGATCAAATTTAAATGACTTTAACTGCTTCATTGTGATGTCACTTTTCACATAGACCAACAGACCGCCACCCTCACAATTTCTGTCAAGCCGTAGTGGATCAGCATAACCTTCAATATAGAATTGTCCCTTTGGGAATGAATCATCAATTTTTGTTTCGGCGACCATTAGAATGTCAAGATTCTGTGAAACTATCGCTTTTAGTGCATCAAATTTATTTCTAATGGAATTTATATTTAGATACCCGATAGTCATACGACCTATGTTCTTTAAACGCAGATTATGTAATGCTGATTTTGCATCACTGTCGTCGGTGGTGTCATGTAGGTCATGCGCAGTAGTTCCAGCAGTAACTGCTGGGGCGTTACAAATACTGGCGCTGGATAGATCAGGCTTCCCAGGTTCTATGCCGATGGGAAGCTCTTTGTATGGTTTTACCCCCTCGATTTCTAGTCAGTATCCTAGATTATAAATAAAATTGTTAGCTAAAAGCGTGTTTCCACGGTCATTTAGATGTAGCCTGCTACGATTAAGGTGTATGCTTGGATCTATATTCGAATTGTCAATGAATTTCAAGTTCTTGCTTATACATATTTGCTTCAGCAACTTGTTTACCTCAGTGGCTTTTCCATTTAACGAGTCGCCCCGGGGTACCAACCCTGAAATCAGGACCGAGTTACTCCTGGTTTCCAATGTTCTAGCTAGTTCGAAGATGTCTCTAGCGATGTTGCAGGCAGGTTGGGATCTTCTCAAATCGTTCGTACCACAGTGAAGAATGATTGTCTTCGGATTTTTTTTATCGTTGGGCAAACGTAACTGTTCATACAATCCACTGTTGCTCCTGAGAATGACTTAACATAAACATTTCGGTCATTCTTGATTGCTTGCTTCATTTTGAATCCTTGAATATTTTTTACCATGGAATCGCCGATGATAGTAATACAATCCTGGGTTCGTTTTGGCTGTTGGTCTTGATCAATAACACGATGGAGATCCTTTTGCCTTGATGGCATTCTTTCCAAATCTTTGCGAATAACTCTTTTGTTCCTTGCCGTAACTTTATTAGATTCTTGTGACTTTACTGGAGACTTTACTGTACAAAAATGATCTGAAGCAGTATCATTCAGTTCCAACGATGACAGCAGGTCAAATTTGTTAATGCTAGTATAGGGGGCTATTTTCAAACTTGTTTTATTTTTTTATCTTTTAAAATTTTGTCTCAGTGGTCGTTAAAATTGTTACTTTTATTGATTATTTGTATTGAAAAGGGTTGAATTTCCCGATATGATGTGTAAATTACTATGATGTACCTGTTTGTACATTTATACTCAGTGGGATTTCCATAATCGTGACTGTTACTCTTTCTTTTTCTTAAAAACTTACAAACAGTAGCAAACTGTTGCTCTTGTATATCTTCCGACGGGTGGGCTAAGCAGCTCGACGGGAGGCTGTAGCCCCCCTGCCCCCCCCTCTGGCGCCACCACTGAGTCATGATGCAGAATTCATTTGCGCTTGAAATCATGATGCTAAGTTAATTCCAATGTCTACTGATTACAACATAAGCCCTCACGCAGGTTGGAAAGTCGGTGGGCCAACGGACAATTCCACAGTCATAACAAAAGATTTCGAAAAAAGCTGTATTGTTCAGCAAGAAGATTGTGGACATGCCCCGTCCGGCACCCCTTTGTTTCGGACCCGGCACAAAATGGAAACGTGCAAAATGAATCATAAGTTGAATCATAAGCTATACAATTCTAGACAGCTCGCCTTTTCCCGCGTTCTGCATTAAAAGAGCATGCGTCCAAAGACTTATTGACAGCTAGATTTATTGGCTCAAAGGCACAGGGGTATGCACAGGGGTAAGTCATTGTCATTTGATCTCCAAATGTGTTGGTCATCAGTGCTTGCCGAACAAAAATATTTCAATAAAATTCATCGTGGATTAAGGAAATCTGGTAACTTCTCTACGGAACGAGGGAATTCTACAGTCTTGCCGGCCGCAGGCCTCAAATATGATACACGGAAAAGGGGATTTTTAAAACTTTATACAAATTTGTGGGATTCTTCACTTATTGTAAAAAAGATTTAGTCAAATCATGGCTTTAAAGGTCAGTTGCAAATATAAAATACTTTTGAACGCAGAATTTTTCTGGTCATTCTCAGTATAGTATGAAACCATTGTGCCAAATTTATTTTAAATGACTGGTAATTTAAATACACTCAATGTTTGTGATCACCGGTTTGATATTTGATGTGGCTTCTAGGATTTGCTTCTAGGATTTGCTTACAGCACAGCCCCCTTTTACGGTTAAGGACGGCACCTTCTATCAAAACTCTAAATTTTGTTGCTGTAATTTTCTTGCTGAAATTGAATTCAGTAATGAAATATCAAATGCTACTATTTATAAGTGTAAAGGAACATTATCTCAAATTCAATCCTGAACATTTAAAAAAATTATAATTATCATTTTAAAGACTCATTGCTAACAATGGGCCTTTGCGAGCGTGGCGACGGTCCAAAAAATGGCAGTAATTGATTTTAGACAGTCTAAAAATGCATTATGGGATGCTTACGTAGCGCAATGGCTCAATGTCAGCAATGAGTCTTTAATCATTTTTATCAAAACCCTTTTTCTTTTTACCAGTTTTTACTAAACCAAAACAAACAAGTCCCTTGTATCTTTCTTACCGGTAGTACACTTGGTAAGAAAAATTATTGCACCACTTTGACGAATGAATGACGGTGGCAGCTTTGTAAATAGTATGTTTTTCGAAATTCATAAACATATTTTTAAGCCAATAAAAACCAGGTTCAAAACCAATCAAAGACAGGTTAAAACATTGGACACAATATAAAAATGTAAGTTTATTGTTGGATAGTCTGACAGCCTTAGTTGCTAAATTTAGACTTACTAAATTCAATTACAAACTGTTAAAGCAAGTCATTTTAAACACAACATCAAGAAATTTAAGAAACATTGGCAAGATCACATTCGGGTGTCTGAGATCCCAGATGATAATTACTGGGCATAGATGTTTGTGGAATGTGGCATCTTTGTAGCCAATTTTTGCTGGCACTTGCGTTTCACTGTTAACGACTGTTTATCCAAAGTCCTGGTATTTTGAGTTAATGGGTAAATGCAATGTCACTTTAAGGATTGTTTTAAAGCTAATGTCATGTTTTGTCAACTGAATTATTTGCCACATGGTAAAAATGGTCTTTGAATTTGAAATTAAGCCAGTTACAGTACAAAAACATGTGGCCAAGCTCTTCAACATTTAAACAAACTCTTCAAAACAGCCATTAAAACCAGCAGTTTTCTGCACAAAAGTAAAAATTGATCAACTCCGATATCCTCTGAATTGAATCTAGCAAGTTTGGCAAATATTTTACAGGTACTCCAATCATCAAGCTCAGTCTTTGTGTTCTAATAATAAGGCTTAAGAATAAGAAGAACCATAGCACGTTTCGAAACAAATGCATGTTTACTTGCACGTTGTAGATCTTTTCCGAGAAATAAAAAAAGCTGCTAGTAAGCATTACATTGAATAATAAAAGTATAATTATTGTTTTGGGAACAAATGCTGAAAAAATTTTGGGAAATGGTATCATTTTAGCATCTCGGAAAAATTGACAAAAAGGACCCTCAAAGAAAAGAGTTTTGTACAGTATAAAAGTGTGGTGTATAAGAGTGAAGATAAAATCACAGTAACATCGTTTAGTCAATAAAATTAGTCTGTTCTTCCTATATATCAACAAAGTCAAGAATCTAGAAGCTACCGGTTGTTATATATTAATTAGATATTGAGACAAACATGACAAACGCAGTTATTTATCACTCTTTCGACCAACTAATCAATATTTCAATAATTCTATAAATCTATTTAAAATTTTCCTAAACCAACTTTTTGCTACACAGAAAGCATACCAACAACGTCACCCACTGCAAATAATTATATTAAATTTTGCAGCATACGTGTGTATTTGAAATCATCGCTTTTTATCCATCCAAACCAAACTCAATCTACAACTTCTCGATGTCGGGCTCTCGAAAAAGGGAGACCACCATTGCAATGACCTCTGCGTGTACGTTCAAGATGCCGATTTCTTGGTTAATTGTTTCTGCTGCATTTTGTGTGTGAAGGAAAATGCGCGTGATTTAAGCCATAAATTACAAAACACATAAATTACAAAAGTTGCACATTGATTCAGAGTGCCATACGTATGTTTCTAAAGAAATGTGATATTTTCAAATGCTGCAAACTGTTCATATCATAAAAAACTATCAAAAATAGGCATGGGAAAAAATGGTGTAATTATGAACTTTTTTTGATTTGCATCATAATTCATAGACAGGGAATTTTGCATAACAATCTAGCAAACTGGGTAACCGAAGTTTTTAAAGTTTAGATCATAAGAGTAAAGGCCATTGATCATTTTAAGTCCTGGGAACATTCTGGCAAATGACCGGAAGTTGCGTTTCTGGAAGCATGAGAAATGCACGGTCAGCAAAAATTCAACTTTTGAATTAATCAAATCTGATGATACTATCGGAAAGAACATGCAAAACTAAGCCAAAGATTTAAAAAGAGCAATGTGATCTGACCTATACGGAAAAAGTTATGGCTGTGAAAAATTTTCGTTTGGTCAAACAACTTGCTTTCTCGAGTTTCCAGATAGTGCAGACGCATAGCAGAAGAATTGTGCATGATATGATAATAGCATGAAGTATGGTACAAGTACTCATTCCGATATGCTGAATAAGACGAAGTTCATATCAAGCTTCAAAAAAGCCCCCAAAAGCTATTTCTGGAATGGGGTACTGGTACCCAGTCCTCTATCTGGTATAGGACTGCAACCTTCTTAACATTGCAAGTTAGAAAGCTGAAGCTTTTTTCTGGCGTTATTTGAGGTGCTGGATAAAATGGGATGCAAAAAAGCTTTAAAAATTTCACAAAATCAATTTTTAAACTATGGTTCTTGTACCCAGTCCTATATTGGGTCTTGCACTGTAAGTTTGTAACTATTCTAACTGAAACTTGGTTTCTTGACGTAATCTGAAGTGCTAGATAAAGTGAAATGTAGACCTAGTTTTAAAACTTCACCAAAGGCTTTATTTAGGCTGAGGTACTTATAATTTTTCATTTTGAGGACTGGGATCAAGTTCAATGTTCTAAAAATAGAATATGGGGCAATTTATGGACCTTATTGCTTGGCGTGACATTTTACACTTCAGATTGTATATGAATATCAAATATTGCAGACATACACTCGTTATATCGCTTGAAAGTGACTTATTTCATTTTGAGGACTGGGAACAAGTTCAATGTTCTAAAAATAGAAAATAAGGTAATTTATGGGCATTTTTTTCTTGGCATGACATTTCAAACTTTAGATTGTATATGGATATCGAATTTTGCAGGTAAACACTTGTTAAATTGGTCACAAGTGACTTATTTTATTTGGAGGACTGGGACCCAGTTAAATGTTCTAAAAATAGCTTTTAGCGGCATTTTTCGGCTTGGGTCTGTTTTGCATTTTATTCTACACCTCAAGTTACATAAGTTGTGAAGTTTTTATGCTGGTATCATATTTTGCACGATTGTTGCAATATTTTGTGTTAACAGACCTAACAATACAATGAGGATTTCGAACGATTTTGCTAGTAATGGCATATTGAGTAGAAAACTCAAAGGTGATTCAATTTGCTCTAGATTTTAACGTATTACCTTATGTGGAAGCCTGTTTTTGCACCAAATCAGATAATATATTTTGACTGAGTACTAAACTGCATACCCAGCTGTACGTCGAATGTTGACTCTGCCATGGAAAAAAATTAGAAAGATATCCAGAGGGTGCTGTCCTTAAATCTGAGAGTGAAGTTGTCCTGCAAGCAGATTCTAAAAGCCGCGCCAACGACTTAACCTAAGACAAATGAATCATTCAAATTCCTTACAGACTCAAAAATATCAATAGGGAATTGCAAATTCACGGTAAATTAATAGCGTACTAAAAGGTTTGCCAATGCAGAATGCATTCAACCAAATATGTAAAAGGTTGAGCCTAGTCCTCAACCAAAATCTCACTAAATTTTAACAAAGAGGCTGATCTTCCAAGGAGCCCATTTTTGGTCTAACTATACGCATTCGATGCCTAAGTTGCTGCAACAAAATGCTGTAACAAAATGCTGCACACAAAATTTCAAGCCATGTTTCCCTTTGAGCCTGATCTAATTGATTCATTAAAATGGTTTGGTGGCTTTAAAGAATATGCTTGATGTAATTTACCTTTATGTAAACTGTTCATAGTCCTTAATCACATCACATTTATGTACACATAAACAAACCACATAATCCTTAACCACATCACTTAATCACATTTATGTAAACTATCCATATTCCTTAATCACAAAGAGAACAGCCACCTCGCTCTTGCAGATCTAAAAGTACAACTAAAACCTGCGATTCTGCTATCGGGCAGCATTTACTGGAAAACCCAGATTGTGCAAAAAACTATAATGGCGACATGTTTCGGATTATCGTTAAAACCCGATCGTCGTTCCACCTAGCAGTTTTGGAATCTATCTACATAAGCATGAAAAAACCGCAACTGTGTAGACAAAATGAATTCGTTTTCACCTTAGGACTCCATTGGTAACATTCCCAATAGACAAGTGGAACTGGTTGGTCAACCTTTACAGTCATGTGCTCCAGTGGCGAAGCTAGCCAAAAATTGTTGGTCCTGCTATATGGACAGGGCCACGCCCTTATTCAATTGGAAAAGCCCATGGACAAAAATTCTATTTTGCAGATGAATTTTTTCTTAAATTCAGTAAAAAGCAAATTTAAAATCGATGTCTATCTTTTGAAAAATAAACCCATACTTAAAGGCGTGCTTTAGGGTGCTTACTTTTCAAACAAATCTATGTTAAATTGTAGTAAGCCTCTACAGCTGAAGTAAAAGTTCAAATTTGTGATAACTAAATTTGACGATAAAAGGGGGTAGGGGTGGCATTTGAAGTTGCATATCATATATTTGTGGTATTCCAGATTTTGGTCTAATAAACCTGACCACTCTATCAAAATAATTTTAATAAACAACAGAGTTTAAAGTCTGTAGAGGCAAGTTCACATATTCTGCAGAACAATTATTCTGCAGCTGATAAAGGTACAATCGAATAATGTGTCGCACTATCAATGAAAACAACTTTATTAGATAAACCATTAGACGAGAAAACAATTCAGGTAGAAAAATGCAAATTCCGCTGAAATTGGTTTATTCTCCAACTCAAAACTTTCAATCACACGACAGTAAATTCAATTATGCTTTCATCGTCCTTGTCCAAGTCTAAGAAAATTTTATTTAGGCCACCATGATATGCCGTGCCTCAAACGATCGTACAAAGGCCGAAATCAGAGTGCCTCATACAGCCAATTCTTGTTGTTTACATTTCTTTCTTGCGAACTTGCGGACTCTGTCTTGTTACAAATAAAACTTATGCAGCTCAACTGAGGCAAGTTTTGCTGTCAATAATAATATCATTGGTATTGCCAAAGCAAGCAGAAAATCCGCATTCACATCGCCTCGCCATAATACTTGAACTGGCCTCCTTGCTAGTATCTCATAGCAGAACGAGAATGCATAGGGCAATTCTTGCAGTCCTGCTCTCAGAAATAGCAGGACCAAAGGTTTTCAAAAAAATGCTCTTTGACCTACGTAGGTGAACCCTCGACCAATCAAATCACAACTGCTTACGAAATGTTATGATGGTCATTTCGACGAGGTCCCGAGATTGAGCAGGACTGCTCTTTGTTCTAGACTATTGTGAAGCAGGACTAAATTCACAAAAGCCCATTGTGAAGCAGGACCAAACATAGGATATCATAGTTATGAGCAGGACCAAAATACAGGGCTGCCGTAGAAGAGAACAGGACCTTGAGATTAGCACGGGATGCCTGTATCAGCTGGCGGGACTGGGGACTGTTTATCAAAAAGAATTTGAAACTTCCTTTTTGCAAAGAAGAAATTGTTTATTGTTTACAGTAAATATTATCTTTGGAAATTCTTGGTCCTGCTCAGCAGGACCAGCAGGACCTTTGGCTTCGCCACTGATGTGCTCGTGTTTCTGATTGGCCTATTTCGATCTACAACTGGGTATATATAATTCCTAGCGTAGAGTTTTCGGTCTATGTTCTGACGTTTTAAACTTTGAAGAGTGTCAGACGAAAAGCTTAAGTTTACTAAATGGTTGCTTTTTTCAAAGCTATTTTCAAATTTTGTACCACCCAAAGATTGTTTGCATTAATCACATCAGTGAATCACATAAATTCAACGAATCCTAATAATTTCGATCATCAAGGCTCTATGATCACAATAATATCTGTAGAGAATATCTTCAAATTTAAAAATTGTTTTGGCAATAAGCTTATGATCTTGAAATTAAAACGATAAAAGGACACCCTCGATATTGATATCGTTTCAGTCTGAAATATCTCTACCTCGTTTTCTCATATTTTTAAGATTAGTTAATTAAAAATCTTTCCTGGTTTTTGAAAACACACAGGAATGACTTGAAAAAAAGTTCACTGTCAAGACTGTTCATCTTGAAATAGGTAAAAGTAGCTAACAGAATCTAATGCACAACAGTTTCTTAATATGTTGACATCTGTTGATCGATCCAGCTTCTGAATTTTGCAACCCTGGCAAAAACAGTATAGCCCTGTGTTGCATCACAGCGTCCAGATCCCCAGCTCACAGCACCATGGAGAACCCAAGAGCCATTGGCTCCAGTTTGGCAAACAAATGGTCCACCGCTGTCACCATGGCATCCACTCACACGAGTTGTTCCTCCGTGACCAGCACAAACCATCTTGTCAGTGATCTGTGGATAAGACGAATCATAGAGGTTTCAATTGTATGCCACTAGTAACTTAGTTCAAGCGCTGCTATATAAAAATTTCGCGTAACATCATAAAAATAGAGTGATACTACGAAAAATCAAACATACCCCAAGTCCCAAGTTCTTTGTGTTGAGATTGGTGCATGCTTGATTGGAAACAACAGGCATTTTTCCTTGCTGCAAAGTGTGGTGCATGTTGCCAGGATGCTGTATTTTTCCCCATCCTTAGAGAAAGTAAAAGCCATTCAAATCAAAATCGACTACATACAGTATTTGATATTTTGCAATAGGTTCATCATCATAAAAAGAAGTTCTTTCAGAGCAAGGTTTGTGAACATTCCAACAGCGGAGCTTTGCTGGAGTGGCTTTTCTTATAGCTCCTCTTTGTATTATCGTTAAGCGCCAGATAATGTTATATTTAAGTTTCTCACTGAACTTAAGAGGTCAATAAATGAATCTTACCTGTGATGAAACAATCAGTTCCAACTGGGACATTCTGGTCTTGTCCAGGCAAACATACTGGCTTCACGTATTTTCCAAATTTAATTGGTGAGGAGAGTTTCATCACTGCAATATCGTTATTGATTGTGCTTCTTGAGTAGCTTGGGTGGGAAATGATTTTTTCAACCTGCATATCGGTGTGTTGTCCATCGCTTGTTGTTGACGTAATATGCTCTCCAACTCTACCGAATATTTACATAAATAATTTAGCAAACTGCTCGTTTTTTTAAAAATTAACAGATATCGAGTTATTGATTCTCAGATGCTTAATACCCGCACATATTATACAAATTGATATTAGCATAGTCTATAGACTATGATACTAGAAAAAGACTCAATATTTAAGTTAGGGTTGTTAATTATATAACTTTAGCAAAAAACCTTTGACATCCTGCTTTCAAATATCAGTACCAAACCTATTTAACGCTTTCATTTTGTTTACCTGACTTTGAAGTAGCGCGCACTGGACTCCCGACCAGATACACAGTGAGCCGCAGTAACGACCCATTGTGGAGCAATTATAGAGCCACCACACATTGTCCTTCCATTATATAACATGAGGATTTGCCAAGGCCATGATCCTTTGTTTGCATTTATGCCAGCAATCACCCTGCTCTGTGCTACTTCTGGTTTACCACAAGATCCTTTGGGGTTCAAAATGAAAAATTTAGACTTAATATTTTATCTGAGCTTCGTCAAGTTTTCATGGCCTTTTTTAATTAAGACGACAAGAGAACGCTTTTTTAATGATACATGCAAAGTGCCATAAGTTCAGATTTTTATTCAACAAGTAAAAACAAGATATCAAATTGCTGTTGATATGAATTCAGTTTTCCGCAGGGCTCCTTCTAAAAATGTGATCCAATAATAATGCTAAGGAACACATGGCACTTGTGTTTCTAAGCCAATTCTTGTTCAACGCCTATATTTCTGCACGTCGTTTACAAATAGGTTTAGAACCATCTATCATTTAGTGGAAGTTATTTGATAGAGAAACTTATTAAATTAATGTGATGGTAAACAATGGCAACGCCCAATGCAAAAAGCTAACCAATTATACCTCGAGATGGTCCTTGAGTTGGTCCTTTAGTTGGTGTGGCTGTTGTAGCTGATCCACCTGAAAGAAATTGGCAGTTGAATATTATTTCTACTGTGCTATTATAAACAAGAAAATGGTATGAAGGAATTGTATGAAGTTGATCAAAATACTCTAATAAGGAAAGGTTGCTTTGAAATCTGCAACTCTAATAAGGAAAGGTTGCTTTGAAATCTGCAGCTCCATAGTGCTAATAGTTCCAATTTAAACAGAACTGATGAGAACCTAGTTTATGAAGAATATTTTCATAAAAGAACAGCCCCAGTTTCTAACAGAAAGTGATCATCTTTGCAATTTTTTTGTTCTGATAAAGATAGGATAAAATTTCACACTTTTTAATTTCATTAGAGAAAGAACTGAGAATACAATTATCATTTCAAATTTGAAGAACTCCATTACTGATGTCTTTAATAAAGCATATTAATTCGTTTTAGCACATGTCTTCCCTTACAGCTGAAAATGTTTTCTTTGTGTCAGATGGTTGTTTGGCTGTTGAGCTAGCGATGCATATTTTCCAAAGTTTATATGATGCAAATTCCGATCCAATATACCAAAGTGTGTTATATCAATGAATCTGAGTACATGAAAAAAGATAACTTTGAAATCAGAGAATGTTTAGTTACCACCGCATTTTCCACACGATTTCATGCAGTTTCTGCCCATCCACGTCTTGTATCTTTTATTTGTACAATATCCAGCTCTCTTCCATGTACCACAGTTGCCGTACTTGTCTTTGCACGCTTTAACACAAATTTTGTCATTAAACTTCGTCACTTCGTCATCATTACGACGCTTTAACACTTCGTCATTAAATGATAACTTCGTTAATTTTGAGCTGTTACTCGAAATTTGAAATCATAGTCTCCATCTCATACAAAATATCTTTTTAGTTAGCTACGAGCCCAATTTCTAATCACAGAAAAATTTTAAAGATTTGCTAGAAAAAGTTACTAGCTTTTCACTTAACATTAATGTCAATTATTGAGAAAAGAAGACTGACTCTAGAAAAAGCATTAAGAATAAAGACTATTGTTACCGTCTCTTTTGTGCAAACCCTTTATAACGAACGCATCGTTTTTAAAGATTGCTAGGAAAACAAATCCATTAAAGGTTTCGGAGAAAACTAGATTACCTGGAGCGGTTGTTGGGGGCGCTGTGCTTGCAGTTGTTGGTGGTGCTGTTGTGGCACCTTGGAATAGGAAAGATCAAGGAGGTTTATAGACATAAAGACTGGCAATCAAATTGTGCGAAAAGAGTTTTGAAGGTTATTTAGTTTATAGATATTGACAATTGTTCTTTTGGTTTCAGTGAGCTTTTATGAAGAGGAAGATGGTATGAAGGAATTGTATGAAGTTAATCAAAAATAATCTGGTTGCTTTGAAATCTATAGCTTATTAGTGCAAATAGCTCTACTTTAAACAGATCTGGTGAGAAGAAGGTTTGTGAAATAGAATATTTCCAGAAAATTACAGCCCCTGTTTCTAACAGAACGTGATCATCTTTGCAATTTTTTATGATAAAGATCAGATATAATATTATGGTAATTAATTTCACTAGGGAAAAATTGAGAAGCAAAGAAGACTGATGTCTTTAATGAAGTATATTAATTCATTTTAGCATTTGGCCTCCCTTACAGCTCAAAATGTTTTTTATGTCTCAAGGTCTATCCCAGTAGACTTGGCTGTTGAGCTAGCAATGCATATTTTGGAAAAAGTTTATATGATGCAAATTTCCGATCCAATATACCAAAATGTAATATTCCAATGAACCTGAATACATTAAAAAATAATGTTGAAATCAGAGAATGTTTAGTTACCACCGCATTTTCCACACGATTTCATGCAGTTTCTGCCCATCCACGTCTTGTATATATCATTTGTACAATATCCAGCTCTCTTCCATGAAACACATTGGCTGTACTTGTCTTTGCACGCTTTAACACGAATATGGCTTCATCATTAAAAGATAACTTGATTGATTTTGAACTGCTACTCTATATTTGAAAGCATAGCTCCTTCTCGTACAAAATATCTTCTAAGTCGGTTACGAGCACGATTTCTAATCAGAAGGAGGGTTTTCAAATTTTTCTTATTGTTAGAGAAATTGCAGACACTTACTAGCTTTTTGCTTACCATTATTATCAATGATTGACAAAATAGATTTAAAAGGTTTTACAAAAGTACTAAAGCTGTAGTCTTCTAAGATGAAAATGTTTTACTTTTTTTTTAATGCAAAAAATATGGTAATTTGTTACGACCAGGAACACTTAAAACTTCATATCTGTTTCATTAGTGCAGTTATTTAATAGATATTCACTTTGAAAAACACCCCAAAAAAGACATTTTAAATCTATATCTTTATAACAAGAAAGTTAGCTATAGCAACAAATGAATTCCAAAAAAGACCATTATCATAAAAATAGCAGCAAATATTAAAACCATACAAAAAAGTATCGCTTGCCATAAACTTGTTTTTTTAACCCATACAAAAAGACGGTCAAACCTGACTAGAAATCCTTGGCTTTGTTAATAATTTCAAGATTCTTACACAACCGGAATGCTTTGCGATTATATTTTCAAAACAGCTCTAACATCGTACTGCATACAAAACAAACAAATTTATAAAGACAGCTTCGACTTTGCATTCCGGTTGCTCAAGAGCCTTTGAGCACTCTTTGACAATATAAACCAAACTAGATTAAAAGGCAAGTTATGAACCTGCGCATTTGTTACAACTTTTCTTGCAGTTCATCTCCATAAATCTTTTGTATCTGCTGTCCGTACAATATCCAGCCTGTTTCCATTTTACACAACCAGTGTACTTGTCACTGCAAGCTATAATTTTAGAATTAAAGATTCACTCAAGAAATGTTTATTCAAAACATTGGCATGTTATTCGATTTAGTCTTAGATGTTTATGTAATTTATGTAATTATGTACGGTTAGTAGCTGTTTATGTATATATGTATGTATATTTATCAAAACCATGTTTACGCGGACAATTAGGAATTGAATTTAGATTGAATTATTACTTGTTGCAGTATAGCGAATTTATCTTACATGCAGCAGTTGTTGGTGGCTGGGTAGGAGCAGCGGTAGTTGCAGTTCCTAAAAGAAATAGAAACAGGTTTTTAATTGCAGGTAGAAAGCGGACAATAACTTGAAGATGAAAATTCAAAGGTCTTGTGGCAATATAACGACTTATGATCACAATTATCATTTGCTATCTCCAGCCGGAAATGTGCGATCAAGTTAATAAACCTATTTCATTTCACTTCATTTTAAATTCTATCTATATGACTGTTTCTTTATAATATAAAATAAATTCTCTTGATAAAATCTTGATTAGCACAGATCTGTTTGAAAATTATTTTACTACGCTCAAACTCCATTAGATGCTTAATTACCACAAAGACCACATGTCTGCTTGCAGTTCCTTGCCATCCATGATTTGTATCGGTCATTGGTACATAATCCATTTCGTCCCCATACTGGACAACTACTGATGTAATTGTCCTTGCAGCCTAGAAAATTAAAACTTCATTTGTTAACTTTAAATTATAAAAGAAAATGACCATTTGATTAGATTTGAAGGAAAGACCTGTAGTCTTCAACCCCATTATTTCATTTAACTACAAATCTCCTAGAAATCTTTTCAAACATTCTAGGTCGTTTTTCCAATATTCTATTGACACAGCAAGATGCTTTCAAGCACTTGACTTTTGGCTCTTCTGTTAACTTAAAATGAATGAAGTTTTACACAATGAAAAATTTTTCCAAAATTTATCGACCAATAAGAGCTACCGCTAACAATAACTTGATAACAAGTTCCTTGTTGTTGCCGAATTTGAGGAGCAAAATTTTATATTTTCATGAAAAAGTTAAGCAATAAATAATGCCTATTAACCGCTCCATCGATGAAAATGAAGATTATCTAGAAAGTTCACTAATAGATGCTAGACATACCACTGCTTGATGTAGTTGCTGGGGATTGTGTAGTTGCTGGTGCTCGAGTGGTAGCACCTCCTCCACCTAAAATTTTAAGGTGATAGCTAGATAATTAAGGGAAAATATTGAGCTTTCTCAGGCAATTAAGATATTTGTACTTTGCTATTAGAATTTGCTTGACAAGGAGAGTGCCGTGTCAGTATCATTCATTTAAATAAAACTGATACTAATAGGCATTCTGAAGGAGAGGTCATGTCGATTTCGGTGCGACACTTCTCGGAGCGATACCGGGGATACCCATGTACGGAGCTGAAATCGGATCTAGAATCATGGATAAAAACACTTTTTAGAAAGAGAGATCCAATATAGGCTATTCTTTGAATTATAATGCCGCATTGTTTATCTCCTTGCAAGTCGAAAGTGCTATTCAAGAACGACTGCGGAAAAGTGCGTTCCTCAAAGAGATTTGAGACCAGTAAATGATTTTACAATCATCTAGCAAACAGACGACGTTTCCGTCGTACTTTGTAGATTTTTCAAATGCCCTTTTAAAAAGTATTACTTGCGTATGATTGATAGTAAATAAAGATATCAGACCTGAGCAGTAGAGGAGATTCATCTGCTTGACATCGTACTGACTGAATCCTCGTCTGTTACCAATCAAATTTTGCTTGGAGGCATCTTTGGTCTGAATGGTAATCTTGCCAGATCCAAATGCAGTTTTACCATAGTGCATAACACTTAGGTAGTCATAAGGAACGTTCATGCTGTCAATGTTTGAGGATGACTGTTTTCTGAAGTTGTATTCCATTCCTTGCCAAAATTGAAATTATTAGTAATAGGAGTGGAAAAACGAAAAGTTTATCTTTTATCTATAATGTTGATTTTTTTTAAATATGAAATCATCCCCCAAGAGCGATTTTTGCCTTATAGGACACTGCAGAAAGCTTTGTTCTCATTAGAAAAATGATAGCATCGATTCAATCACAACAAATACAGCCGGAAATGGGCGTGATACGAATTCACCTTTTAACAGAAACCAGGCATCTGCAAGACGTTCCTGCATACGTATCTATCACATTTTCCTGCCAAATACCACAAATAATATCATATGATAGCTCACTTAACAGTGAATTTAGCATTTTTAACAATGGACAAATATCTAATGTAAGATAGACCAGATGTTAAGAAATTTCATACCACTGGCAATGTTGTTCCAAAGAATAGTGACGTAATTATCTCTGTCTGGCCTACTTTGCTCGTGGTAAAACCCTAGACTGTGTGCAATCTCATGCATAACGATGCCTTTGTACCAACATCCAGAAGCCAAAGAAATTCTGTTTGCTCTGCGGTAGTAGCCAACAGGCGAAGAGCATCTACGAAGAGACAATATATTTATATGCCCAGTTTTACTTGCAAATATACATCACTTACCGTGTATTTAGCATCCTTTTGCCAGTATCACTGTAATAACCTCTCCTTCTTCTCGATTTATTGTAGGGAAGATGCATGATACCGTACAAAAACTATGAAGTATACCCACAATTGTACATATTAGCGTGTATTAAATTCTAGCTGCTCCTTTCCCAGCCCATTGCTCCTATTGCCTTACAATTTTGTTTTCAAAAATTGCATGGAAGTCTTGATATGTCTCTATTTGTGTACTTCTTAAATGTCTCCATAATTCCAACGAGTTACAAACCTTCATACTGGGTGTTGGGTGAATGTCGATGGCGTATCCTTACTGAATTATTGGTATTACTAGAATTATTAGTTAATTTAATTGATGATGATGATGATGATGATGATGATGATGATGATGATGATGATGATGATGATGATGATGATGATGATGATGATGATGATGATGATGATGATGATGAGGGAATTGAAAGAAGTGATTCGTGTTGATTGAAGTGATTGGTGTTGACTGAAGTGATTGGTTACGATTGAAGTGATAAGTGTATACTGAAGTGGTTGGTGTCGATTGAAGTGATTGATGTTTACTGAAGAGATTGGTTTCAATTGAAGTGATTGTTGTAGATTGAAGTGATTGGTGTCGATTAAAGTGATTGGTGTAAATTTTAGTGATTGGTGTCGATTGAAGTGATTGGTGTTGATTGAAATTATTGGTGTCGATTGAAGTTATTGGTGTTTTCTGAAGTGATTGTTTCGATTGAAATGATTGGTGTTGACTGGGGTGATTGGTATCGATTGAAATGATTGGTGTTGATTGAAGTGATTGGTGTTGATTGAGGTGATTGGTGTTGACTGGAATGACTGGTGTCTATTATTGAAGTGATTACAATTGAATTATTGGGCAGGAATCGTAGGAGAAAAGATCTGAGATGTGCTTTAGGCTAGACGAATTTAAAACAAAATCATGAAAAACCCACTCTTACCCTCCTCCCTTGTAAAAGTGGAGATAGCCAGGTTCGTTGGTTCTTCTCACGAACCTCAAACAGGTTAGCCTCTGGTAGTCGGCAATTGCTGCGTTGATTGCTGACATAGCCGTTGACGACGAAGCTATGAAATGGGAAAAACATAGTTTTAATTATCAATTGAATCCATATTTACCCTAAACAAAATTGCTACAAGGACTTTGGCTATTTTCAAAGTTATAGAGTATATATGACAGTATTGTTTTCACGTTTTAAGAATTATGAAACTATCACCGTCATAAGATGTGAAAAGAAACTTTCAGGTCTTTAAAAATTTTACTGTTAGGGAGCCAACAATACGTGTGCTAGATAAGATTGTATGGACGAATGAGCATTAGATTGGAACTAATTTATAATGAAAATTTTTATTAGGTACTTATACAGTAAAAGCTATAGATAAAGTCAAAAGAATTTGCAAACATGGTGCACAACATACCAATAGAAGAGTCCATACTGTATGGAATCGTGGTAGGCCACAAGTTTGTCTTTGTGGCTGCAAGTGGAATCTGGTAGTTGGGAGAACCGTAAAGGAAATCTTGCTTCTGCTCCTCAGTAAGGATCATGTCACCTTCAAACATGCCTGAATCTGGAAACGACAAAAGCATTTTGAATGACCTCAGTTCAAGCAACAAAGTCTTAGAGACATTATTAATGTCGAAGCTTATTAAATGGATTCAATAAACAGATTTTTGACAAGAATATTTTGATCAATCCCCTTTTCACTATAATGATTAAATGAACATTTACATATTATCGAAGAAAATTGTAAACAAGATTGTCTTGTGGGCTAAATTTGAAGAGAATATGAGCAAATAAGAGAATATGAGAAATTTTCTCACATAGATAGATTCTTGTGCTGTTTAATGAGAACATAAAAAGATTTTCTTAATATAGATGCTGACTTTTCCTTCATCTTCTCAGTGAATCATAAAATTTGCAATGCCTTAAAACACAAATTGGCGAGCATCATTTGTATATCTATGTCACTTTTTAGCCTGTCTATATTCTGCTGTTGAAAATATTGTCAATTATGTTGTCGCTCATAAAAGCTTGTGTTGTTTGATGTCTGAGATGATTGAATCACATCTTGCAATAAAATCCATCTGCAATTTAGTTTTTGAAAATCAGCAGTGAGAGATTGATAGCTCACCAAAAAAATTTAGGATAAAACTTACTTTCCATGGGTTCGCTGCAAAAAGCTGCAGCAGCACAAAAGCTGAGTAGAAGCCAAGAAAGAGCTGCCATCTTTAGAAAATTCTCTCGACTAAAAACTGGCAATTGAATGAAACACTTTTTGTGCCTATTTTTATACCGATTTTTGTTTACCATTTTTTTGTGTAGTTCACCGACTTTTAAAGGGAGATGAAAATAGTAAAAGCGGGCAAAAATAACAAAGAAACCAAGAAAACAGGAAATTTGTGTATACAGTTGGTTGCTATGAGTTATTTCTTCAGCAAAAAGTTTCTTCAGAATTAGCTTATTATGTTGCAGCTTTGTAAACAAAACTCTTGAGGAAATTTGTTTTCTTGTTATTAGCAGAAGTAAATATTACGATATTTCCAAATATGATGAATCAATCTTTTCTTTGCATTTTCACTTTGCTGACAATGGTTCTTTAACCATCATTTGCTCTCGTGCCACTCTCGTTTAAATACTCATTTGAAAAAGAGTCACTTGTAGCAAGTCCAATGTATTTGTTTTCAAAAACCTACCTAGCTCCTAAGGTGGTTTTTAGGGTACTTTATTACCTTGCTTATCGAGCAATTTCCTGATCCTTTCACTTGACGTGACTGGGATTTCTGAAAAATTGCAATTCTCTTCATAGTGTCATTATTTGCACTTTCTACCCAGCATAAAGAAATTTTCCAACTTTGCAAACTACTTCTCAATGCTCATTACCTCGTGATTCAAACCAGTAGATTTGGAAAGAATTCAATTACAAGGGCTGATTGAAAATGACTCTATCGTCATTCTCTCTTCAAATATGCTGTAGGGCATGAGTCTCATTTTACTGGTTTTCTTCCTTTTACAACATGGATAGAAATTATATGTATTGCGTGATTCAATCGCAATTTTCCAGAATTTCCAGAATGTAATAAGTTCATCTAGTTGTTGAGCAGAAATGTATAGAATAGGATAGTCTGATAAAACTAGCTACACTGTATTGCTAGCATTGAACATTGGGGATCGTTTTGGAAGAGCTGCATAATATCATAATGTTAACATAACATTTTTATTAAATGTATATTATACTAAACTATACATTAATGTTTATAAAGTTATATCAAATGTATATCATGTAATATTGTTGCTTGTTAGCTGTTATTGAAAATTTGTATATAGCTTGATATTTTCACAATGTTTGTGTTGTGCCATTCTGCCCTACGAGCCTTTATATATAATTGCTATCTTTCATTTTTCATTTGCATTCATTATTTTCACTATTATCTATAAATCTATATTTGGAGCTAATGGGAACATCTACACCTTTGGTACTTTCTTACAATATTGAATACATGCAAGGATAAGATAAACAAAATATAGGGAGCAAAGGACATAACAACATTTTTGCTACAGACGAAAGTTTTTTCTTCAAAATATTTTGTTCTTGGTTCTTTGTTAACGCTTGCCACACCCATTCTTCGTATCTTTTGCAATAAAACGTTTTTGAGATAAGTGAGACACTATTTTGCCTATAACATGCCAGAAAGAGCTGCGATGCGAGCTAGAAATCGAACTATTTCTAAATCGATAATAACTGTAAATGGAGTGAGCATTTTTACAAGAAATTGAAATTTAGAATCGAAGCGGCTATAAACAAGGCACTGAATGATATATTCGAATTGCAATCACCGTTAGCAACGGCATTGGTATGTTTGTAAAGCTGATAAATACTACTTAATTAACTAACTTTATGAGAGGTGCCAAATTCCTTGGAGAGCTGGTAAATACATGATCAAATATGAACGTTGCCATAACCATGTGAGCTAGTTTTATGCAATGCACATAAAAGTAAAAATAGATCAAAAGAGAAAGGAAGATTTTTAGTATTCTTTTTACCATTCACGTCAAAGCTGAAAATCAACTTGCCTTTTGTTTCTTCCAGAAGCAAAAAGTAGCTTATTAAGAAAATTCAAGTGAAATCAAAATCATTCAAATAAAATTTAACTACAAATGTAAATCTTCTAGAAACAATGGATTCCATTTCTGTATAAAAACACAAAATCACCTTTCAACGACCGTTGAATTATTGAAGGAAAAGGACAGCAACCTAAAGACCCCTATTCATACTATGATTCAGCTCTGTTTAAGAATTAAATAACAGCATCATTACAAAGCAATTTCTCTATCTGTTGACATCTATTTGTCGATTCATGTTTTTTGAACTTGGCATCTCTAGCCAAGACTATGTAGCCCTGTGTTACATCATACCCTGGGTACCAAAGCATGGAAAGCCATCGATAAGTTGTGGTATGGTGGCTACACTCAGATAGATATTTCTGACACCAGAGCCAAAATTTTTAAAACTGAATTGTGTCTCTGGCACCCAGGGTAGCTGCATTACAGCGTCACAATCACCAGGATATCGCCCCATGAGTGACCGAAAAGCCATCGTCTCTAGTTGGGAACATAAAACGGAATGTGGAATGAATTTGCCAACAGGATAATTATAGAAGCTACAATATCCTTTTTTAAAGAAACAAAACAATTTGACTGAATGCAGCTACCCCATATTTGTTTTTATCGTTATAATTTTTTTGGTTAGCTCCTTGTCTCTTTGTTCGCTTCAGAGAAAATGATTAAATATATTGTAAGTGCCATTTAAATAGGTAACTCGATGCCCTTGTGTCTTTTCCCTCTTTTAATGGCACCATATGAAGTAGCTGTTGACTAGCCTTAAGGTTTTAATTGCTTGCATCAAAAACATAAATCGGTTCACCGCTGTTACCATGGCATCAACTCATTTGGGTTGTTCAAAAACGATCAGCACAAACCATTTTTGGCGATCTACGACAGAGAAAAGAGGAATCAATCAATACTGTTAGTTAACCTCAGTGAAAGATGTCTGATAAACTGGAGAGCGTGTCATACTATGAAAAATATAAAGATTTCGTTTTTCTGCTAAACCGTGCAACGTAGTGCGAATGTTTACAAGCAAATTCATGTTTAGAGTCAAGAATTTCCGTCAAATAGCAAAAACAATGATCGAAGCGGCAATTAAAGAAGCCTTGCATGACAAACTTGAACCGATATCTCCATTGGCAACGTTACACTCATGTAAGAAAAGCACGTACTATTAATTACATATAACCAACAAGCTACTTAATTAGCCGTGATTTATGACGCGCTGCAAACAGCTTTTAATAAACTTTTCAAAGATTTGTCACTAGTGGAAGCATAAAAAGCATGTTAAACTATAATAGCTGCGTTAAAATGCTTCAACATTTTCTTGAAAAGCCGTTATTTTTATTCCAGTTTTATTTTTTAAATTCAGTATGACATTTTTATAACGTACTTTCGAATAAATGTATCGCCGTGTCTATTTCCGGAAATGTTCGAACAAAGCGTTCAGGAAATACGTTTGATGGAAGGTACTCGTTTATAGCGTACTTGATTTGTTCAAAACTATTATAAGTTTTTTAAAAAGTCTATTTAAACCGGTTTAAACTGTTACAATAGGCATAAATGGCATGCAAAATTGCGTTAGTTGGATGTTCATATACAAATTCAATGGCATTCAAAAACAATGATAAATCGCAAGCGGAAGACATAGCTTTAGGATTGAAGGTTAATTATCATAAAAATTGATACATTGAGACCAAGAGAAAATTATGCCCCTGAAAATGCAGAGGAATTGATTTGCAATAAATTTCTCTTCCGGTAATGATAATATGGGACTGCAAAAGGTGACATTTGATGAGTCAAGGGTGTCCTTTTTTCCTATATTTTGATCAGATCATTGACTCGAACCTTTTGATAGCTAAAAAAACTTCTTTCATAGCCTGCGTGCAGACATTACAAATAAAGGAAATTGTAGAGTGTGCGCGACAAAGCATATTTTCTGTTTTCCACGTATTCCACAAGACTAATGCCTTATTGAGAATTATTTTTCTTTCGAGCAAATGAAATGTCTTTCCAGGATTTTAAGAAGCAAGTCAAAACGCTGTCTCTTTAATCATGTTATATTGCAAATGTCTTTGCATGCTAGTAATTGAATTAGTTGTATCATGCGAGCCTTACTGGCACTTCTATGTACAAATAAATTAAGATAAAGATGGCGAAAAAGACGATTCCCAAAAGAGGTGCTGACTTACTCGATACAGGGAAATAAATGCCATTGATCAGGCTTTACAATTTCCTTATTTTAAAATCTCCACGTAGGCAGCCTCTTTGATTTCAGCATTTTGGAAAACCACATTTTCCCTTATAGTTATACAGCAAAAGATTGCACTTCCTGTGAAAAACAAGACACTACCCATTAAACATTTTTCACAAAAGAAAACATCAAAACATAGCGGCTTAGATAGCACTGGAACCTTATCATGGAGTAGACATTATCGAAAATATGTTTTACTGATAAAATTTGACCTTCATAGACTTTTCAAATATCTAAAACTAGGATATCTTTTTAGGCCCTCCAAAATGCACTAGCTTTGGGTTTTGTAACAATGTTTTCCCAAAAGTTTGATATGAAGATTCTAATGTCACAAATATTAAATTAAGCACAAAATTTACATAAAAGGCAATCAAATGAATTTGAGAAACAAATTTTGATTATAAAACTAATGATGCCATTATAATGATAGGATATAGGCCTAATTTGGACACTGACTTGTTAGACAATTTTTTGGTTTTTGCTCAAATTTGTGATGTCAGAAGTATTAGAAATTATATTCATAGTGAGAAAATGGTAAATAAATCTAGCAAAGAATAAGAAATACTATTCTTCTAACCGGGGATTAAGTCGTAAAATTTTACCAATCCTGGTTTAACAATCAAAATGTTAAATTTTCAGAAATTATGTTTGTGAAGAAAGGGAAGGGCCTGGGAATGGAGAGTAACCTGGTTTGAAATAATATATTATACTAATAGCTATGTAGAATAAGGTGTTGTTCGGCTAACCTGCAGGAATTGTATCTTATGCAAAGGCTTGCGATTGCAAGATTTTTTGCAATTTACCAATGTTAGAGTAGTGTTAGAGTACATAATGTAGGACATCTTCTTTTCTCGAAAGTTTGTCATTGCAGCTGCAAGGTGAATCTGGTAGTGAGCAAACCAGTGCCAAAAATCTAGCAAGAAATATTTCAACCACATATTATCATACTGACAGCTGTACCGTTTTGAGAGTGGATCTCTGGTAGCTCCGAAACTGTCGAATAAATGCTGAAAGGATTAGACACTGCATTGCCACAGCGCACAGGCCTAGTACTAAGCAAGAAAGATCTGCCGTCTCAATAACAGTCAGTGTTTGAAGAAGCTTTTTCCTGCAAGTTCTCTTTAATTGCGGAATTTTTTGAAATGCCATTTGCAAACAAATCTCATGCAAAGATAGAATCAATACAGAAAACCCTCATGCTATGAATTCATGTCAATGTTTTCTACTGGTAATAATAATTTTTCCAAAGTCTATAGATAGCGCAGGTTTCAAAATATGATGCTCCAATTTTCGATGCTTTCCGTGTGCAAAAAATTAATTTTCTAACCTTTCTGTATAGTCTTAATATTTTTCTCCCCCCTTTTTAGGAAGAAGTTGATACGGAATGCATATCAAGTTAAGGAATGCATATCAAGTTCAGGAAACTTGCCTGAATTCTTCAGATATAAAATTGTAAATTTGATCGGCCTTCAAACCAAAACAACCATGGTAAATAAAATATAGATTGAGGAGGCTTTGAAGCCGGCAAGAAGGTGAATCAGAGTTTCCGTTAATAAGTAGTAGGAGCGATAGAAGGTTTTGCTTATATTCTACTTTGATATGTTTTTGACAGTAGGTTGTTGTTGAGGAGCATGATGGAAGTATTGAAATTTGTAGATGCTAGATCTTTGCGGTAGAGAAGATTCATCTGTTGTCTAATCATAACAGTGACTGAAGCCTTGTCTGTTGCCAATCACATTCTGCTTCAGCATCTTTGTACCGAATGTAAATTTTCTTAACCAAATGCAGTTTTGCGGAAGGAATAAAACATATAATTTTTGCTGTAAATTCTAAAAAATGATGATAGATTTTGAAGCTTATACTCTTAAAGATATCGCTTATACTCTCTAATTTTTAAGAGCAAGAAAACTTTCAGGCTGACAAAATATCAATTTTATCTATATTTATTAATGATCAATAAAAATTTGAAAAAGGTGTAGTTGGTATGATTAAACCTATGAGTCAAATAGAAAGTGATAATATATGTCCTGAAGTCAAACATGGTCAGAGACAGAGATAAGCAATGAACAAGAGACAATAATGCTCATAAGCGAGTTGTAATGAGAAAAATTATGATTGAATAAACAATCTATTTCAGTCAATTAATATGTTGACATCTGTTGATCGATCCAGCTTCTGAATTTGGCAACTCTTGCAAAGACAGTGTAGCCCACTGTTGCATCACAGCGTCCAGATCCCCAGCTCACAGCGCCATGGAGAACCCAAGAGCCACTGGCTCCAGTTTGGCAAACAAATGGTCCACCGCTGTCACCATGGCATCCACTCACACGAGTTGTTCCTCCGTGACCAGCACAAACCATCTTGTCAGTGATCTGAGAATAAGACGAATCATAGAGGTCTCAATTGTATGCCACTAGTAACTTAGTTCAAGCGCTGCTATATAAAAATTTGTCTCCAAAAATGATTTCGCGTGACAACATAAAAATAGAGTGATACTATGAATAATCAAACATACCCCAAGTCCCAAGTTCTTTGTGTTTAGATTGGCGCATGCTTGATTGGAAACAACAGGCATTTTTCCTTGCTGCAAAGTGTGGTGCATGTTGCCAGGATGTTGTATTTTTCCCCATCCTTAGAGAAAGTAAAAGCCATTCAGATCAAAATCGACTACATACAGTATTTGATATTTTGCAATAGGTTCATCATCATAAGAAGGTCTGTCAGAGTAAGGGTTATGAACAGTCCAACAACGGAGCTTTGCTGCAGTGGTAACCAGGCTTTTTATTATAGCTCCTCTTTGTATTATCGTTAAGCGCCATATAATGTTATATTTAAGTTTCTCACTGAACTTAAGAGGTCAATAAATGAATCTTACCTGTGATGAAACAATCAGTTCCAACTGGGACATTCTGGTCTTGTCCAGGCAAACATACTGGCTTCACGTATTTTCCAAACTGAATTGGCGAGGAGAGTTTCATCAACGCAATATCGTTATTGATTGTGCTTCTTGAGTAGCTTGGGTGGGAAATGATTTTTTCAACCTGCATATCGGTGTGTTGTCCATCGCTTGTTGTTGACGTAATATGTTCTCCAACTCTACCGAATATTTATATAAATAATTTAGCAAACTGCTCGATTTTTTAAAAATTAATAGATATCGAGTTATTGATTCTCAGATGCTTAATACCTGCACGTATTATACAAATTGATATTAGCATAGTCTATAGACTATGATACTAGACAAAGACTTAATATTTAAGTTAGGGTTGTTAATTGTATAACTTTAGCAAAAAACCTTTGACATCCTGCTTTCAAATATCAGTACCAAACCTATTTAACGCTTTCATTTTGTTTACCTGACTTTGAAGTAACGCGCACTGGACTCCCTCCCAGATACACAGTGAGCCGCAGTAACGACCCATTGTGGAGCAATTATAGAGCCACCACACATTGTCCTTCCATTATATAACATGAGGATTTGCCAAGGCCATGATCCTTTGTTTGCATTTATGCCAGCAATCACTCTGCTCTGTGCTACTTCTGGTTTACCACAAGAACCTTTGGGGTTTAAAAAGCAGAAAAATGCTCATGACAAAAGATGATCTGATACCATCACGTTGGCAAACTCGTATCTTTTTTCCAATTATGAGAACAAAATAAAATTTTCTATGTAAAACGTACAGGAGTCATAATTTCCGAATTTTGTTCAATTTCAAGTTAACGATTAGATATCGATCTGATATTGAATTATATTCAGTTTTTCCGTAGGTCTGTTATATAAAATATTAATCTAGTAAATCGACTCAGATGCACTTGATAGCAAGTTCTTGTTAAAGGAACTTCTTCTGCACGTCATTTAAACAAGAATTATTCATTAAAGAAACATGGAGAATCAAGTTGCCTTCGCTTATTGAATGGTTTTTTGTTAATAGCAACGCTCACTATAAAATTTATCATATCGTACCTTGAGTTGGTCCTTGGGTTGGTCCTTGCGTGGGCACAGCTGTTGTAACTGGTCCACCTAATAATACGATATTTTTCTCAAAATGCCAACAATTTTGTCGATGTTTAAATTGGGACACGATGTTCGTCGTGGAAAAGCTTTAACCCTGCTTGTTTGACAATAAAATTTTGTAAAAGTTGTTTCCTTTTACTCAGATAGCTTTTCATTTTGGATTTGTTTCGGACACTCATAATAGTTTGTCTGGAGGAATTTTGAGGAGCATCAATTTTTATGTTCCGTCAATAACGTGAAGTGCAAAAGACAAATTGTCTCCCCTCTTAACATCAATTTACTTTTGCATATCTATTTCTTGATTTTATTGATAGTCCCTTGAAAAACCTTCTAATTTTTTTCAACATAAGTTATATGAAATTAATACCTAAATTTTACTGTTAAATGCAGTTTACCTACCACATCCATATTAAAAAAACAAAAGGTATATCTCATTATTATTATTTGATTTGTTTCTTTTGTCAGTATGTATTTTGTAAACCAAAAGCGAATACAATTTCGTCAATTTTCCAACTGTTTGGTCATTTTCATAAAATGTTTTGTTTCTACAACCTTCCACTGGCCAGTGGCCGTCATGTTTCCCTGACTCTGCCTTCTACTTACAATCTTAATTTGGAAAGGGATGGAATACAAATTCACAGTGGCGAATCTAACCAAGAACTGATGGTCCTGCCAAAAAGAGGTCTGAGGGCGTAGCCCCCAAAAAATCGTGTTGAGACATCCCCTAGAGACCCTCGGAAAGAGGGAAATGCTCTTTTTACTTCCACTGTTTGGAAAGAGGGGGGGACAGGGCTCGGGTCCTCTCGAGTTCCACCTGCCTGACATTGAAGAAATCAAAACAGCATCACAAAAATTCTCTCTAAAATAAGTAACATTTCAGAATGGTTTTATACAGTTAATCAAGTCATTGATTAAAAATTTAGAAATCAGATATTAAAACCAAATTTCTTTTACCAATGGGCATATACAGTTGTGATATATACAAAAGTACAAACAATTTTTCACAACATGGATAGGTTTAATGCATGGTAGACACTTTATTGAATTCATTTGTGTAGAATATCAGCGGAGAACCCTGTATTTAAATACAGCGATATTCCCCTGAATAAATTTATCCAACTGAATAACAAAAAATTTTATATACCTGTGCATTTGTTACAACTTTTCTTGCAATTTCTCTCCATGAATCGTTTGTAGCTGCTATTTGTACAGAATCCAGACTTTGCCCATCTTACACAACCAGTGTGCTTGTCACTGCAAGCTAAATGTTTGTAAATTCAAAAATTCGGTCAATCAAAGAATATTCAAAATATCGACATATAATCTGATTTTTTCTTTCCTATTTGCATATTTATCTGTGAAAAAATAAAGGCACGTGAAAACAAGATTTTTATTGTAAGTTTCAGGATTTTCATATAGATCAAAATACAACTTCTTGCAGACGAAACGATTTTTCTTGCACTGATAGATAAATGTCAATGTATTGATAAAGCTAGATCACCTGGCACGGTTGTTGATGGCACTGTAGTTGCACCTAGGAAAAATGAACGATAAAGAATTTTTATAGAGGTTAGACGTTTTTAAATATTAAACATAGTTTAGAATCTGTGAGTTGGTAGAATAAACATGTTCCGTTTTTCCTTGCTAATTTTCCACTTGAGAATATATGGGATATCTTACCAACGGCATAACACATGAACAGAATAATAATTTCATTTGTCCAGTGATTAATTTGACATTCATTATAAATAGTCACAGTGGTTGTAGAATTTTAAAAACTTTTTCATCCTACATAGAAAAGATACTGATATCTCAAACTTTTAATCGACATATTTCTATTTACGTTATGAAATTAGAGTAAAATTGACAAAAATTGATAAAAAAATTAGTAAAATTGCCATACCAAAGGATGAGGTATTACTTGTTAAAACAGATTTTGCTTCAATCATTAATATCGGCAAACATGGTTTGCTAGAAATCTTTTTCTTCTGTATGTTTAAAATTGAATTCTTTTTGCAAAATGTTTTCAAAATCAAAGTCCAAATAGCTTAAAAAACATGATCATATACCTGGGCATTTGTTACAACTTTTCTTGCAATTTCTCTCCATAAATCGTTTGTAGGTGCTATTTGTACAGAATCCAGACTGTGCCCATCTTACACAACTAGTGTGCTTGTCACTGCAAGCTAAATGTTTGTAAATTCAAATATTTGGTCAATCAAAGAATTTTCAAAATATCGACATATAATCTGATTTTTTCTCTGCTTTTTGCATACTTATATATGTGTCAATAAAGTCAAAACGCAAATTTTCACTGTAAGTTTCAGGATTTTCATATAGATCAAAATACAACTCTTTGCAGACGAAACGATTTTTCTTGCACTGATAGATAAATGTCAATGTATTGATAAAGCTAGATCACCTGGCACGGTTGTTGATGGCACTGTAGTTGCACCTAGGAAAAATGAACGATAAAGAATTTTTATAGAGGTTAGACGTTTTTAAATATTAAACATAGTTTAGAATCTGTGAGTTGGTAGAATAAACATATTCCGTTTTTCCTTGCTAATGTTCCACCTTAGAAAGTATGGGATTTCTTACCAACGGCATAACACATGAACCGAATAATAGTTTCATTCGTGCAGTGATTAATTTGAGATTCATTTTTAATAGTAACAGTGGTTTTAGAATTTTAAAAACTTTTTCATCCTACATAGAAAAGATATTGATATCTCAAATTTTTAATCAACATTTTTTATTTATGTTACGAAATTAGAGTAAAATTGAGAAAAATTGATAAAAGAATTAGTAAAATTGCCATACCAAAGGATGATGTATTACTTGTTAAAACAGATTTTGCTTCAATCATTAATATCGGCAAACATGGTTTGCTAGAAATAGTTGTCTTTTGTCTGCTTGAAATAGAATTCATTTGTCAACATGATTACAACTAATTTGAAAAACATTTTTTATACCTGGGCATTTGTTACAACTTTTCTTGCAATTTCTCTCCATGAATCGTTTGTAGCTGCTATTTGTACAGAATCCAGACTGTGCCCATCTTACACAACCAGTGTACTTGTCACTGCAAGCTAAATTTTTTTTTAATTTGAAACTTCGGTCAGAAAATTCAAATTTTGATATATAACCTGATTCTTTTTGCTTTAAATATTCTATGTGCGAAATAATGACAAAAGCATGTTTACACTGTAATTAAAGAAATTTCACTCATTTGCACTATCAAGAATTTTTCTTACATGAAGCAGTTGTTGCCGGCTTGGTTGGAGCAGCGGTTGTTGCATTTCCTAGAAGATTTATGCATTTTTTCAATGCTGAAAACAGGATATTATTTGAAAGTATAAAAACATAAAAGTCTCGCAGCGAGGTATCTAGCTATTGCCACTCTTCTGATTCGTTTCTTCTTCACAAAGAAAAAGGATTTATTATAGACTATTAAACCATTGTGCAAAAGAGTTTTTGTACCTTATCTAGTACCTTATTTTGTAAAACGAAGAGGCCCTAACTATAGATCTCGATATTTACAATAAAGAAACACAGATCTTTCATAATATTTACGTATTCGGCTATGATTTTATTGTAACTTGGATTACCGCAAAGGCCACATGTCTCTCTGCAGCTCTTTTCCATCCATGATTTGTATCCGTCTTTGGTGCATAATCCAGCCTTTCCCCATCTTGTACAATTACCGATGTACTTGTCCTTGCAGTCTAGAAAATCGATCGTTTCCAGTATAATGTCAGCTAAAAAACAACTAACTGGTTAACAAATTGACTAAAATTGAAGAAAAAGCCGGGTCAAAGACTCTAGTCTTAAATCTGGTTACCTTATTGAAATTCACATCCTTGTATTTTAAAGAAATCACTTCAAACATTAGGCCGATTTTCCTCCACTCCATTGAAACAACAAAATGATAATGCCTAAAAATATACTTCTCTTATTTTTCCCAATGCTAGATTTTTGCTTTGCCATCATGAATTCAAAGTGAATAAAATGGTCTTCATAGAAAATCTAAATCAAAACAATTTTCGACCGATGAAAACCACCTTTCTTTTTGGAATGTGTTTGAGAAATAGAACTAATTGTAAATATTGTCATGTAAAGCTTGAGCAATAAAGAATGCCTTCTTTCTGCAAAATCAACTTATTAAATGATAAATAAACTTAAGTGATAATTGTTATTCATACCGCTGCTTGTTGTAGGCACTGGTTTTTGTGTGCTGGGACGTCCACCTAAATCACAAAGATGATACCTAGATCATGAAGTAAAATCATCGACCTTTCTCTGCCTTTCAAAGTATCCATCTCTTTAAGTAAGAGCTTACTAGATCAGAAGAGTGCTCATACCACCTACCATTAGGTTAAGTGCCTGTCTAAGAACCAAATTTCTATGGAATTTGTCTTGGGAACAAACAATTCATAGTAGGATGACCTGTTTTATTTCTTGCTGCTTTTGCCTTGTAAGTGGAACTCCATGCCAAAGGCGAGTGTCCCAGTCATTTTGAGACATGTTTCAACTTCAGCACTACGTTAGGAATGTACATTAGATATTGTAAGTAAAACCATGTAAGTCCATCTGAGCCTATCCTCAGAAAAAATTAGCATCTTTTGTCACTATCCTCTATACAGAGTAATAATTTAAAAATAGCTATTACTGATAGGCGTACTCAAGGAGAAGTTATGCTGATACAAGTCTACCAATGACAAAATGAACAAAAAGGAAATTGACACTAGCACTTCTATTTCATTGTCAATGCAAGATCAAACTGCTATTGAAGGACGACTGCGGAAAAGAGCGTTGCCCAAAGAGATTTGAGACTAGTAAATGATTTTACAACCCTTTAGCAAACAGACGACGTTTCCGTCGGACTTTGTTGATTTTTCAAATGCCCTTTTAAAAAGTATTACTTGCGTATGATTGATAGTAAATAAAGATATCAGACCTGAGCAGTAGAGGAGATTCATCTGCTTGACATCGTACTGACTGAATCCTCGTCTGTTACCAATCAAATTTTGCTTGGAGGCATCTTTGGTCTGAATGGTAATCTTGCCAGATCCAAATGCAGTTTTACCATAGTGCATAACACTTAGGTAGTCATAAGGAACGTTCATGCTGTCAATGTTTGAGGATGACTGTTTTCTGAAGTTGTATTCCATTCCTTGCCAAAATTGAAATTATTAGTAATAGGAGTGGAAAAACGAAAAGTTTATCTTTTATCTATAATGTTGATTTTTTTTAAATATGAAATCATCCCCCAAGAGCGATTTTTGCCTTATAGGACACTGCAGAAAGCTTTGTTCTCATTAGAAAAATGATAGCATCGATTCAATCACAACAGATACAGCCGGAAATGGGCGTGTTACGAAGTCACCTTTTAACATAAATCAGGCATCTGCGAGATGTTCCTGCATACGTATCTATCACATTTTCCTGCCAAATACCACAAATAATATCATATGATAGCTCACTAAACAGTGAATTTAGCATTTTTAACAATGGACAAATATCTAATGTAAGATAGACCAGATGTTAAGAAATTGCATACCACTGGCAATGTTGTTCCAATTGATAGTGACGTAATTATCTCTGTCTGGCCTACTTTGCTCGTGGTAAAACCCTAGACTGTGTGCAATCTCATGCATAACGATGCCTTTGTACCAACATCCAGAAGCTAATGAAATTGTGTTTGCTCTGCGGTAGTAGCCAACAGGTGAAGAGCATCTATGTAAAAAACAATACTTTACGTTCAAAATGATACTTGCGCAGTTTAATTGAAACCACTGACCATATATGCAGTTCGTTTTTGCCTGTTACTTTATTATTTTCTATGCTTATCGTTGAGAAGATGAACAAATTTGAACAGCACTTCCATTATGTTGCCTGATGGCCTACGTCTTTCCGCATTCATTTTCTCAAAAAAGCTTATATACCACGTCATTGAAATAGGTTGGTAATTATTCATTTCTTGTTCTTTGTACACATTCCATTTAAGGGGATTCAGATTAAAAAATAATCCAAACATTTGAATTTTAAATTGGCGAAAACTGGCGAAACATTCAAATAAACGATTGGCAAGAATTTCTTCAAAACGCTGAAAAGTAGAGTGCTCTTTTGCCTGGTCAACAGCAACTATTTGAGCGATTCAAGTTTTACGGATGCACCTTAATAGAATGTCGCATGTATGTGCAAGTTTAGAGGACGACATTCGAAAGTTTTTGAAGAAGTATTTCTGGTCATGTAAATGTAATTCTCTTGCCGAAATACGAAACTCTCCCTTTGAAGACGTTCTGAATAAATTTTTCTAACAAAGTAACCCTAATTGCTCTTTTGCTCTCTTCTTAATAGAGTTTACTTTCAAATTTTCTTATAGCAGCACTCTTCGAACAGTTGCTATGTTCTTTTGCAATATTTGCAGCGAATTTGCATAAAAATTTCTGCCGGTGGAAATTGAGCTTCTAATTCGAGAAAAATTTGGCACCCAAAAATTTTATGGCGAAATATTCACTTCGCGCAGAAAATTGTTCTCGTTATCACCAGGTTTCAGGTTTACATGATACCAAGAGTTAAAAATTCAATTTTAGATAACTGTCAATGGTGTAATCTAATTTGACTATTGGCAGAAGTGATTGATGTCGATTTAAGTGATGCAAGTAAGAGATTCAATCTATTCTTACCCGCTTCCCTGGTAAAAGTGGAGATAGCCAAGCTCGTTGGTTCTTTTCACGAATCTTAAACAGGTAAGGTTTTGATAGTCTGCAATCGCAGCGTTGATTGCTGACACAGCCCTTGATGACGAAGCTTTGAAACAGATATTTATCAATATTACCTAACACCATAGCAATCACGCATAACATTGCTATATCAAAATGGCCTCTTTTGCAATATTCTATTACAATTTATAAATAAGACATGTTATTATTTCCAGGTTATACGTTACGAAATAAAATTATCATGTCTTTAAAAAATTTACCTTTAGGAAGCAAAGAATACGTGTGCTAGATAAGATTGTGTTCACGAATGAATAGCATTGGATTAGAATTAATTGAAAATGAAAAATTTCATTAAGTACCTATACAAAAAAAGTCATAGATAAAGACAAAAGAATTTGCAAACATATTGCACAACATACCAATAGAAGACTCCATACTGTATGGTATCGTGGTAGGCCACAAGCTTGTCTTTGTGGCTGCAAGTGGAATCTGGTAGTTGGGAGAACCGTATAGGAAATCTTGCTTCTGTTCCTCAGTAAGGATCATGTCACCTTCAAACATGCCTGAATCTGGAAAAACGAGAAAAGCAAATCTAATGACCTTTATTGAAACTACTTAATCTTGAAAGGTTCCTAAATGTAAGAAATTAGTAATTTGTTTTACAGATCGGACTTTGACAAGGAAATATGCAATTTTTAAATTCTACTATTAAACGAAAATTCGATAGGTTCTTAAAAGACTGAACACAAAATTCTATTGTCAGCTAAATAGCAAAGTTTTTTAGAAAAAAAATTTCACATGAAAGTTTTTGAACTGATCTAAAATAAGTTTATTTTGTGTGAAAGTATTCATTTGATTTTTGATTCGTCTTGTCAGTGGATTAGCAATTCTTAAGCAAAAAATGGCAATCAGTATCTATATATTTTTGTTACTATTGAGTCTTGGATAATATGGCTAAATATATTTTTAACTAGCCTGCACCTCAAGATATGTCTTGGGTTTCAGAGACGAATGCTTCTTGGCTTACAATGAAAACCATCTGAAAAATTATTTTTAAAAATCAGCAGTGATAGACTAATAAGTTGCCAAATAATTAAGGACCATACTTACTTTCCATGGGCTCACTGCAAAAAGCTGCAGCAGCACAAAGGCAAAGTACAAGCCAAGAAAAAGCTGCCATCTTGAGAAAATTTATTAGACTCCAAACTGCTAAATGAAAGAAACACCTTCGGTGCCTATTTTTATACTGGTTTTGTTTGCAGAGTCTTTGAGAAGATTGTTTGCTTATTGTATTTTTCAGAGTCTCAGAGAAACAGTAGAAAAAGAGAAAAAATAACATAGTAACCAAGGGAATCAAAAAATTGTGTATACAGGTTGCAGTGACTGTTGTCTTTATTGGCGAGCTACTTCAGAACTAGCCTATTATGTTCCAGCTCTGTAAACGAAGTGCGTGAAGTGATTGGTTTGCTTTCAATAAGCAGAAGGAAATATTGCATGATGTTTATATTTGGATTTGAAAATTAAACCCTTTCTCTAGATTTTCAGTTTATTGAGAACTTTACTATTCATATTCAACTGGGGCAGATATTGGGATTATCATCAATGCATTAACTTGCTTTATGTCATTTGTGTTCTTGGGATTTAACTCTGCTTACAGATGCTTTTTAACCTTAATTTGCTCTCGTGCAATTCTCATCTTAATACAAGTGTCTCATTTGGAAAAGAAAAACATAGCCAGTCCAATCTTTTGGCTTGTATTTTTTGCAAATCTCTATCAAGCTCCAAAGGTGACTTTTAGGATATTTAGATGCTTACCTTATCGAGCAGTGCCTTTGTCTTTCTATTTGATATGATGTGAATCCAGTTGCGTAGCCTTAAAGTTGAACTCACATTAGAGGCGGCGCGTAAACGTATTTGAAAGTGGAGAGGCCAAAATATAAAAATCTGAAAGAACTTAGGAAAGGCAGCCACCATGGTTGGCAGCAAGAAAAATTTTAGAATTAAGGTGTCTTAGAGATGGCCAGAAACTGTATCTAAAATGGATGTTGACTGAAAACTGAAGGTGTCGCATAGTCGCGTCTATTGTGATGTTGACTTGAAATAGAAAAATTTTGCAAAGTTTTAGAATAACCACTGTCATATAGCTCGTAATGAAACCTTTTTTTAGATTAAAAAAGTACCCGATTAATAAAAAAAATTATCGTTGAAATATCAACAGAAGAACTATCAACTAAAAATGAAAAGTTAAGCAATACAGTTACAGCTACTTACAGTTACGTACGTAACGATACAGTTACGATATAACTTTGTAAAATATGATCCTAACTTTTTCGGAAATGAAGTGCTTAATTAAAAATTTGGAAAACCATTAAACTGAGCTTGTCAAAATGAGTTTGAATAGAATTTATAATTGCGTCGATGTTATCTATTTCTTAGTAGGAATGGCTTATCCAAACGATCAAACTCTGAAGTTTTCTTGATGATACTTTTTAAGAACAAATCTGCCCATAATTTATTTCTCATATTCTCAAAAAAGTTCTTTCCAGCGGTTTATTTTCCTTAAACAGCTGATTTCTCTCTACTTGTAATGTATCTGAGAACGTTTTTGCGAACAAATAGACCTTGTGTGCCAGCTTTAGGCAATGAAAAGAATCAAAACTCCATCAATTTGTGCTGTCGACAAGTTATTCTGGACTAGGATTCTTGATCTATTTACTCGTTGTAAAACTTAGATAATGACCATAGAATAACTAAAAAGGTATTTATGTCATGAACCATAATATGATCGGTAGTTAATTTTCCTCTTTACTAAAAATTCTGCTATCGGGCAGCATTTGCAAAATCTGGAAAACCCAGATTGTGCAAAAAACTATAATGGCGACACGTTTCGGATTATTGGTAAAGCCCGATCGTTGTTCCACCTAGCAGTTTTGGAATCTATCTACATAAGCACGAAAAAACCACTAGTGTCTAGACAAAATGAGTTTGTTTTAACCTTGGGACTCCATTGGTAACATTCTCAATAGGTACTGATTGGTCAACCTCAACAGTCATGTGCTCGTGTTTCAGATTGGCCTATTTCGATCCACAACTGGGTATATATATTTCCTAGCGTAGAGTTCCCGTCAATGTTCTGACGTTTTAAACTCTGAAGAGTTTGAGACGAAAAGCTTTAGTTTACTAAATGTTTGCTTTTTTCAAAGCCATTTTCAAGTTTTGTACCACTAAAAGGTAGTTTATTTTTAATCTCTCTATGCTTTAAAATGATATGATATATGCCTTATTTAGCGATTTGTCTTTGGATGTGTTTTTTTAAGTTTCGCTTTAATTTTGATGTCAGTGGATTTAGCAATTATATTCAAAGAAAAGGAAAGGGTGGAAACTAAACCAAATTTGAAGTAATCTGTCAGTTAGGAAACCCGTGCAGGAAATTTAGTTTATTCGCATGTAAAGGTCAAATAATCCTAAAATATGCATTTCTACTACACTCTATACCGGCACTCTTTTGCATATGTTTTTGATAGCATCCGAAACTGTCGAATAAATGTTTGAACGGTTAAACAACAACAGTGCAAAGACAGAAAAGAGCTGCTTCCTTGGCATCAGTTTGTGATTAAAGCTCAGGGCAAGAAGTTCTCTTTTGTTGTGCTGGAAATCCCACGTGCAACCAGAATACTCTTATGCCAGGAATTTTTGTCATTTGTGATTGATATCGATTAAAGGGGCTGGGTCCCGTGTTAGCCTGCGGGACAATGTTGTTCTGATGATGCTTGCGAATGGGGTGAATCCATCACAGTAACTAAAATGAGATTTGGTATGACAGAGAATCGCAGCACATCGACGAGATTTTAACATCTTTTGTTACTAAAAGTTTTCTTCGTCGTTGCCAAAGCTTGATAGATTGATTTCATATGTATAATTCAGCATCATTCCTTTGATCAGTCCATGAAATTAAAACCGTTTGTACTGCAGCGGGATGAGGGGACAGCACAAAAGCATCTTCCTGTGGAAGTACAGGTTCATGAACAGGAAAAATTGATGAACGTGACGGTTTAAGAATGATTCAGATTTGGCAGCATTGCTGCAAGCATCAAGTTTTCACGGTCTGCCATTTTGTCAGACACTCCGCTCTGACAATTGGTAAACGAAATCCCTCTTACACGCAGACTGCCCCGCATAAAATGGTTGTTCACGGTTACGTGATCCAGTCCCTTTAAAAAAGCCTTTTCTAAAGAAGATTGCCTTAGGGCAGCTTTGCAAATATTATTCTCAAATTTTCAAGTCATTTTTTGCATAAAGAGGGTAGATTTTGTACCTTTTTGGAAAAAGGTTTGTTCGGAACACATTACTAGATACTGAAAACTAAGCCTGAGTTCATGAAAGATATATTAAGGGTATTTCTTCTATAGCTGTTTAATTTTTCTTTTACTTTGTTGAGGTTGCTCTTTTCATTGCTGCTCAATGCCATTCTTTATTGCATTTACTTAACAAGCTAGGGGCCCTGACGGTGGGTTGCCCAATGTTAATGCAAAGCGAGCTTCTCCGCATCCTAGTGAAGTCGACCTGGAACCCAGCATAGATAAATACAAATACCATCCCAGCATTCTTTGGCAATGTACAATTGCATACGGAAGTTCTATGATTTGCAATTGTATGTAACAGAATGATTTGCTTGATCTCAGGTAGGTTGGATATAAATAATAACTACTATGGAGAAGTTTACCAATCAACTTTACAAAGCTTTTTAGCCTTTTATTTTGAGAAGCATAGTTCTTCTGTCGATATTATAATGTTCACTCATTATTGCTAAGCAGATAAAACAGAGTCGAGTAACGGCCCAAAGTTACCTTCAGTTAAAGAACAAAGGGTGCCAACCTTTAGGATCCCCAACAATATTGTTTCTCTTCACTGGGCTTAAACCTATAAATGTTGTAAATAATTAAATTCATTTTCAGGTCATCCCTAGCATGTAATAGTTCCAAACCGTTTCTTGTCACTAGCAATGGCGATGACCTTTACAAAGCCCTTGATCTATGTCAACAGCTGAAGTTTCATCAGCCCTGATAGAGTTGTACCAAGGCCATACTCTTCTAGGGGGCGCCAAAATTGGTACAATGTAGCCACTTTTTTGCCACTACACCACTGCTTTACATTCTAGTAGTTTCCAAAGGAATTGCTAGCATTGGCCCTCGCCTAACCTCCTCCCCTCCCCAGATTTTTATAGCCAGATTCACCGCTGGCAAAAAATGTCGATCACTTAAAATTATCAAGAGGAAGAAAAGTATTTTAGCGGACAAATTTCTGATCATATGTATTCTTCAATAATCTTCCAGTATAGTCTTTCAATAGTTTTACAGAGTTAAGTATAGGAGTGGTGGTTTATGCCTTGAAGTTCATCAAGGACAGATAATGAAATAAAGGACGAATCAAAGACAATATTTGTGATTTGCTAAGATAAATATTCATAATTGAAATGGAGTAAATAAATTATGCTAGTCTATTAATATGTTGACTTCTGTTGATCGATCTCTTGCTTCTGAATTTGGCAACTCTTGCAAAGACACAGCGTCCAGATCCCCAGCTCACAGCGCTATGGAGAACCCAAGAGCCATTGGCTCCAGTTTGGCACAAAAATGGTGCACCGCTGTCACCATGGCATCCACTCACACGAGTTGTCCCTCCGTGACCAGCACAAACCATCGTGTCAGTGATCTGTAAAAGAGAAAAGTCATAGAAGCGTCAATCATATGCTGGTGCTAGCGATTTCAGATTGAATGCCTTTACACAGAAGCGTGATCCAAAAAAGGATTCAATAATGAATTACTGCATAAAGGCAATGTGGCACTGTGAATAATTTAAACGTACCGAAATTCTGAAATTTTTTGTGTTGAGATTGGTGCATGCTTGATTGGAGACAACGGGCATTTTTCCTTGCTGCAAAGTGTGGTGCATGTTGCCAGGGTGCGGTATTTATCCCCATCCTTAGAGAAAAGTAAGAGCAAATCATATCGAAATCGACTACCTACGGTATATGATATGTTTTTCATCAGAAGTAGAACGTCTATAAGAAATAACGGTCCGGTAAATTCAACAAGGAAGCGTTGTTTACCAGTTATAGCCATCGTTTAACTACTGCTTCTCTTCATAATTCATAATAACATGCCGTCCAGGAATAATGTTGCATTTCAGGTTCCCAGTGGACTGAAAATGATGCATCCTTCAATTAATTATACCTGTGATGAAACAATCAGTTCCAACTGGGACATTCTGGTCTTGTCCAGGCAAACATACTGGCTTCACGTATTTTCCAAATTGAATTGGTGAGGAGAGTTTCATCAATGCAATATCGTTATTGATTGTGCTTCTTGAGTAGCTTGGGTGGGAAATGATTTTTTCAACCTGCATATCGGTGTGTTGTCCATCGCTTGTTGTTGACGTAATATGTTCTCCAACTCTACCGAATATTTATATAAATAATTTAGCAAACTGCTCGTTTTTTTAAAAATTAACAGATATCGAGTTATTGATTCTCAGATGCTTAATACCCGCACATATTATACAAATTGATATTAGCATAGTCTATAGACTATGATACTAGAAAAAGACTCAATATTTAAGTTAGAGTTGTTAATTATATAACTTTAGCAAAAAACCTTTGACATCCTGCTTTCTAATATCAGTACCAAACCTATTTAACGCTTTCATTTTGTTTACCTGACTTTGAAGTAGCGCGCACTGGACTCCCGACCAGATACACAATGAGCCGCAGTAACGACCCATTGTGGAGCAATAATAGAGCCACCACACATTGTCCTTCCATTATATAACATGAGGAAACTTGCCTGAATTCTTCAGATATAAAATTGTAAACAACCATGGTAAATAAAATATAGATTGAGGAGGCTTTGAAGCCGGCAAGAAGGTGAAGCAGAGTTTCCGTTAATAAGTAGTAGGAGCGATAGAAGGTTCGGCTTATATTCTACTTTGATATATTTTTGACAGTCGGTTGTTGTTGAGGAGCATGACGGAAATATTGAAATTCGTAGATGCTAGATCTTTGCAGTAGAGAAGATTCATCTGTTATCTAATCATAACAGTGACTGAAGCCTTGTCTGTTGCCAATCACATTCTGCTTCAGCATCTTTGTACCGAATGGAAATTTTCTTAACCAAATGCAGTTTTGCGGAAGGAATAAAACATATGATTTTTGCTGTAAATTCTAAAAAATGATGATAGATTTTGAAGCTTATACTCTTAAAGATATCGCTTATACTCTCTAATTTTTAAGAGCAAGAAAACTTTCTGGCTGACAAAATATCAATTTTATCTATATTTATTAATGATCAATAAAAATAGGAAAAAAGTGTATTTGGTATGATTAAACCTATGAGTCAAATAGAAAGTGATAATATATGTCCTGAAGTCAAACATGGTCAGAGACAGAGATAAGCAATGAACAAGAGACAATCATGCTCATAAGCGAGTTGTAATGAGAAAAAATATGATTGCATAAACAAACTATTTCAGTCAATTAATATGTTGACATCTGTTGATCGATCCAGCTTCTGAATTTGGCAACTCTTGCAAAGACAGTGTAGCCCTGTGTTGCATCACAGCGTCCAGATCCCCAGCTCACAGCACCATGGAGAACCCAAGAGCCACTGGCTCCAGTTTGGCAAACAAATGGTCCACCGCTGTCACCATGGCATCCACTCACACGAGTTGTTCCTCCATGACCAGCACAAACCATCTTGTCAGTGATCTGTGAATAAGACGAATCATAGAGGTCTCAATTGTATACCACTAGTAACTTAGTTCAAGCGCTGCTATATAAAAATTTGTCCCCAAAAATGATTTCGCGTGACAACATAAAAATAGAGTGATACTATGAATAATCAAACATACCCCAAGTCCCAAGTTCTTTGTGTTGAGATTGGTGCATGCTTGGTTGGAAACAACAGGCATTTTTCCTTGCTGCAAAGTGTGGTGCATGTTGCCAGGATGTTGTATTTTTCCCCATCCTTAGAGAAAGTAAAAGCCATTCAAATCAAAATCGACTACATACAGTATTTGATATTTTGCAATAGGTTCATCATCATAAGAAGAAGGTCTGTCAGAGTAAGGGTTATTGAACAGTCCAACAACGGAGCATTGCTGCAGTGGTAACCAGGCTTTTTATTATAGCTCCTCTTTGTATTATCGTTAAGCGCCATATAATGTTATATTTCAGTTTCTCACTGAACTTAAGAGGTCAATAAATTAATCTTACCTGTGATGAAACAATCAGTTCCAACTGGGACATTCTGGTCTTGTCCAGGCAAACATACTGGCTTCACGTATTTTCCAAACTGAATTGGCGAGGAGAGTTTCATCAACGCAATATCGTTATTGATTGTGCTTCTTGAGTAGCTTGGGTGGGAAATGATTTTTTCAACCTGCATATCGGTGTGTTGTCCATCGCTTGTTGTTGACGTAATATGCTCTCCAACTCTACCAAGTATATAAAAAAAATTTAGTAAACTGTTTGATTTTTATAAGGGTGAACGATGTTGAGGAATTGATTCTCAGATGCCTAATACTTGCACAAACTATATTAATACCTTGATATTAGACAAAGGCTGTTCTATTTTATTAGACACTTTTTTTCCTCATAATAATTAAATAATTTTTATGTAAGTGTTGTAAATTATGACTTAAGCAAAAACCATTGACACCCTGCCTTTTAATATTAATACCAAGCCTTTTAAACGCTGTCAAGCATGCATATTTAGATACAATAAATTATAGATTTTTGCAAGCTTGCACTGAAATGATTGGGTCTGGTATGTTGTTTAACAAGGATTATTTTGTTGTTGTTTGAGCAAGAAACGATTGATACCTTGCTTTTTAATAATAGCATCAGATTCAATCAAACGCTCTCGTTTTTTACCTGACTTTGAAGTAGCGCGCACTGGACTCCCGGCCAGATACACAGTGAGCCGCAGTAACGACCCATTGTGGAGCAATTATGGATCCACCACAGATTGTCCTGCCATTGTATAACATGAGGATTTGCCAAGGCCATGATCCTTTGTTTGCATTTATGCCAGCAATCACTCTGCTCTGTGCTACTTCTGGTTTACCACAAGAACCTTTGGGGTTTAAAAAGCAGAAAAATGCTCATGACAAAAGATGATCTGATACTATCACGTTGGCAAACTCATATCTTTTTTCCAATTATGAGAACAAAATAAAATTTTCTATGTAAAACGTACAGGAGTCATAATTTCCGAATTTTGTTCAATTTCAAGTTAACGATTAGTATCGATCTGATATTGAATTATATTCAGTTTTCCCGTAGGTCTGTTTTATAAAATATTAATCTAGTAAATCGACTCAGATGCACTTGATAGCAAGTTCTTGTTAAAGGAGTTTCTTCTGCACGTCATTTAAACAAGAATTATTCATTAAAGAAACAGGGAGAATCAAGTTTCCTTCGTTTATTGAATGGTTTTTTGTTAATAGCAACGCTCACTATAAAATTTATCATATCGTACCTTGAGTTGGTCCTTGGGTTGGTCCTTGCGTGGGCACAGCTGTTGTAACTGGTCCACCTAATAATACGATATTTTTCTCAAAATGCCAACAATTTTGTCGATGTTTAAATTGGGACACGAAGTTCGTCGTGGAAAAGCTTTAATCCTGCTTGTTTGACAATAAAATTTTGTAAAAGTTGTTTCCTTTTACTCAGATAGCTTTTCATTTTGGATTTGTTTCGGACACTCATAATAGTTTGTCTGGAGGAATTTTGAGGAGCATCAATTTTTATGTTCCGTCAATAACGTGAAGTGCAAAAGACAAATTGTCTCCCCTCTTAACATCAATTTACTTTTGCATATCTATTTCTTGATTTTATTGATAGTCCCTTGAAAAACCTTCTAATTTTTTTCAACATAAGTTATATGAAATTAATACCTAAATTTTACTGTTAAATGCAGTTTACCTACCACATCCATATTAAAAAAACAAAAGGTATATCTCATTATAATTCTTTGATTTGTTCCTTTTATCAGTATGTATTTTGAAAACCAAAAGCCAATACAATTTCGTCAATTTTCCAACTGTTTGGTCATTTTCCTAAAATGTTTTGTTTCTACAACCTTCCTCTGGCCAGTGGCCGTCATGTTTCCCTGACTCTGCCTTCTACTTACAATCTTAATTTTGGAAAGGAATGGAATACAAATTCACAGTGGCGAAGCTAACCAAGAACTGATGGTCCTGCCAAAAAGAGGTCTGAGGGCGTAGCCCCCAAAAAATCGTGCTGAGACATCCCCTAGAGACCCTCGGAAAGAGGGAAATGCCCTTTTTACTTCCACTGTTTGGAAAGAGGGGGGGATAGGGCTCGGGTCCTCTCGAGCTCCACCTGCCTGACATTGAAGAAATCAAAACAGCATCACAAAAATTCTCTCTAAAATAAGTAACATTTCAGAATGGTTTTATACAGTTAATCAAGTCATTGATTAGAAATTTAGAAATCAGATATTAAAACCAAATTTCTTGTACCAATGGGCATATACAGTTGTGATATATACAAAAGTACAAACAATTTTTCACAACATGGATAGGTTTAATGCATGGTAGACACTATATTGAATTCATTTGTGTCGAATATCAGCGGAGAACCCTGTATTTAAATACAGCGATATTCCCCTGAATAAATTTATCCAACTGAATGACAAAAATTTTTATATACCTGTGCATTTGTTACAACTTTTCTTGCAATTTCTCTCCATGAATCGTTTGTAGGTGCTATTTGTACAGAATCCAGACTTTGCCCATCTTACACAACCAGTGTGCTTGTCACTGCAAGCTAAATGTTTGTAAATTCAAAAATTCGGTCAATCAAAGAATATTCAAAATATGGACATATAATCTGATTTTTTCTTTGCTGTTTGCATATTAATCTGTGAAAAAATAAAGGCACGTGAAAACAAGATTTTTATTGTAAGTTTCAGGATTTTCATATAGATCAAAATACAACTCTTTGCAGACTAAACGTTTTTTTTTTGCATTGATAGATAAATGTCAATGTATTGATAAAGCTAGATTACCTGGCACGGTTGTTGATGGCACTGTAGTTGCACCTAGGAAAAATGAACGATAAAGAATTTTTATAGAGGTTAGACGTTTTTAAATATTAAACATAGTTTAGAATCTGTGAGTTGGTAGAATAAACATATTCCGTTTTTCCTTGCTAATGTTCCACCTTAGAAAGTATGGGATTTCTTACCAACGGCATAACACATGAACCGAATAATAGTTTCATTTGTGCAGTGATTAATTTGAGATTCATTTTTAATAGTCACAGTGGTTGTAGAATTTTAAAAACTTTTTCATCCTACATAGAAAAGATATTGATATCTCAAATTTTTAATCAACATTTTTTATTTACGTTACGAAATTAGAGTAAAATTGAGAAAAATTGATAAAAGAATTAGTAAAATTGCCATACAAAAAGATGACGTATTACTTGTTAAAACATATTTTGTTTGAATCATTAGTATCGGCAAACATTTTTTGCTAGAAATCGTTGTCTTTTGTCTGCTTGAAATAGAATTCATTTGTCAACATGATTACAACTAATTTGAAAAACATTTTTTATACCTGGGCATTTGTTACAACTTTTCTTGCAATTTCTCTCCATGAATCGTTTGTAGGTGCTATTTGTACAGAATCCAGACTGTGCCCATCTTACACAACCAGTGTACTTGTCACTGCAGCTAAATGTTTGTAAATTCAAATATTTGGTCAATCAAAGAATATTCAAAATATGGACATATAATCTGATTTTTTCTCTGCTTTTTTCATATTTATATATGTGTCAATAAAGTCAAAACGCAAATTTTCACTGTAAGTTTCAGGATTTTGATGTGGATGAACCTATAACTCTTTGCAGAATAAAGACTTTTTCTTGCATTAATAGATAAATTTCAATGTATTGACAATGGTTGAAGGTGATACCTGGGACGGTTGTTGTTGGCACTGTAGTTGCACCTGGAAAAGGAAATTATAAAGGATTCTTATAGATATTAAAAGTTTTGAAGGTTTTAGATCAAAATAAAAGCTGTGGGCTATTACAATGTTGAAAAATTCCAATTAATTTTGTTAATGTTACAAATTTAAAATTTATGGGATTTTTGTACCATCAGCAACAGCTTTTGACCTCCTAATGTTCTTATTTGTGCAGTAATTGATGGAAAATTCATTTTCAATAGTAAATATCTTAATTTACTACAAAAAATGTATTGAAGTCTAAAATTCTAAACCAAAAGATATACGAACCACATTACGAAACTATAAATAGATTTGTGAAATAAAAGTGACGTTGATTAAAATTGGTATAAAGTTATGTTAAAAGGGAAGTTGTTATTCTGCAAAAATCTGTGTGATTAAACCATTCATTCAAAAAAGAAAATTTGCTAGAAATCGTTGCATTTTGTATGTTTAAAATTGAATTCATTTTTCAACATGTTTTTAAAATCAAAGTCCAAATAGCTTAAAAAACATGATCATATACCTGGGCATTTGTTACAACTTTTCTTGCAGTTCAACTCCATAAATCGTTTGTAGGTGCTATTTGTACAGAATCCAGACTGTGCCCATCTTACACAACCAGTGTACTTGTCACTGCAAGCTAAATTTTTTTTTTAATTTGAAACTTCGGTCAGAAAATTCAAATTTTGATATATAACCTGATTCTTTTTGCTGTAAATATTCTATGTGCGAAATAATGACAAAAGCATGTTTACACTGTAATTAAAGAAATTTCACTCATTTGCACTATCAAGAATTGCCGGCTTGGTTGGAGCAGCGGTTGTTGCATTTCCTAGAAGATTTATGCATTTTTTCAATGCTGAAAACAGAATATTATTTGAAAGTATAAAAACATAAAAGTCTCGCAGCGAGGTATCTAGCTATTGCCACTCTTCTGATTCGTTTCTTCTTCACAAAGAAAAAAGTTACCTTATTGAAATTCACATCCTTGTATTTTAAAGAAATCACTTCAAACATTAGGCCGATTTTCCTCCACTCCATTGAAACAACAAAATGATAATGCCTAAAAATTTACTTCTCTTATTTTTCCCAATGCTAGATTTTTGCTTTGCCATCATGAATTCAAAGTGAATAAAATGGTCTTCATAGAAAATTTAAATCAAAACAATTTTCGACCGATGAAAACCACCTTTCTTTTTGGAATGTGTTTGAGAAATAGAACTAATTGTAAATATTGTCATGTAAAGCTTAAGCAATAAAGAATGCCTTCTTTCTGCAAAATCAACTTATTAAATGATAAATAAACTCAAGTGATAATTGTTATTCATACCGCTGCTTGTTGTAGGCACTGGTTTTTGTGTGCTGGGACGTCCACCTAAATCACAAAGATGATACCTAGATCATGAAGTAAAATCATCGACCTTTCTCTGCCTTTCAAAGTATCCATCTCTTTAAGTAAGAGCTTACTAGATCAGAAGAGTGCTCATACCACCTACCATTAGGTTAAGTGCCTGTCTAAGAACCAAATTTCTATGGAATTTGTCTTGGGAACAAACAATTCATAGTAGGATGACCTGTTTTATTTCTTGCTGCTTTTGCCTTGTAAGTGGAACTCCATGCCAAAGGCGAGTGTCCCAGTCATTTTGAGACATGTTTCAACTTCAGCACTACGTTAGGAATGTACATTAGATATTGTAAGTAAAACCATGTAAGTCCATCTGAGCCTATCCTCAGAAAAAATTAGCATCTTTTGTCACTATCCTCTATACAGAGTAATAATTTAAAAATAGCTATTACTAATAGGCGTACTCAAGGAGAAGTTATGCTGATACAAGTCTACCAATGACAAAATGAACAAAAAGGAAATTGATACTAGCACTTCTATTTCATTGTCAATGCAAGATCAAACTGCCATTGAAGGACGACTGCGGAAAAGTGCGTTGCCCAAAGAGATTTGAGACTAGTAAATGATTTTACAACCCTTTAGCAAACAGACGACGTTTCCGTCGGACTTTGTAGATTTTTCAAATGCCCTTTTAAAAAGTATTACTTGCGTATGATTGATAGTAAATAAAGATATCAGACCTGAGCAGTAGAGGAGATTCATCTGCTTGACATCGTACTGACTGAATCCTCGTCTGTTACCAATCAAATTTTGCTTGGAGGCATCTTTGGTCTGAATGGTAATCTTGCCAGATCCAAATGCAGTTTTACCATAGTGCATAACACTTAGGTAGTCATAAGGAACGTTCATGCTGTCAATGTTTGAGGATGACTGCTTTCTGAAGTTGTGTTCCTTTCCTTTCCAAAATTGAAATTATTAGTAAAATGAGAGTTGAAAACAGGTTGCAAGGCCTCCGACGAAAGGGGAGGGGCAGGAGGGGGGCATGGCTCCTTCACTTTTTTTGCAAAACAATAGAGCTTTTTTTTAAATCTTTTGATATGATTGTTACATTTCTCTTGGCCCCTCCACTGTCCAACCTGCGTCAAAGCCCATGGGTTGAATCTTTTACTTCATGTTATATTATCAGATTATCACCAAAGAATGATTGTGACCTTCTAGGGCATTGCACAAAGTTTTGCTTCCATCAGAAGAATTGATTCAATCATAACAGATACACCCAGAACTAGGCCTGATAGGAATGCACCTTTTTATAGAAACCTGGCCTTCTGCGAGAACTTGCTACATACGTATCTATGGCATTTTTTATGCCAAATACCACATTAATCTTTATATGGTAGGACAATTACCAATGAGTTTAGCATTGTCAAAAATTGACAAATTTGACCACAGATTCAATGAAAAGGGGAAGTGTTTGCATCTATTTGCAATATTTGCTTTGCAAGATAGATAAGTTGTTTAGCAGATTCATACCAGTGGCAATGTTGTTCCAAAGGATAGTGACGTAATTATCTCTGTCTGGCCTGCTTTGCTCGTGGTAAAACCCTAGACTGTGTGCAATCTCATGCATAACGATGCCTTTGGACCAACATCCAGAAGCCAATGAAATTCTGTTTGCTCTGCGGTAGTAGCCAACAGGTGAAGAGCATCTATGTAAAAAACAATACTTTACGTTCAAAATGATACTTGCGCAGTTTAATTGAAACCACTGACCATATATGCAGTTCGTTTTTGCCTGTTACTTTATTATTTTCTATGCTTATCGTTGAGAAGATGAATGATGTCATTGCAATGCTATTGTTCAAAGTTAGTTTAACCTCTACTTTTTTCACTTTTCTCTCTTTCCCGTTGGCCTTTTTGCTCAAAAATGAAAAAATTTCAATTCTTTTTAGTGCTTTTCAAAACTCTGCCTCTACTGCAGGTAAAATATTTCTTTATGAATTGTACTCTACATTTGCATAGAGATCTTAATGTGTTACTATTTGAATAATTCCGTAAGCCTATATACACGATGCGAATTTTTTTCGTGCGAAGTGAATTTTTTCGCAGTGAATGCATAAAATTTAAGCGTAGAGGTTAGAAAGTAGAGATAAGAAAATTTTCTTTGAATTCGTAGCAAAAAAATGCATTCAAAAAGGTACCAGCCATTCCTACTTTTTTTCGGCGGAATTATTCGAGTTGTGAGATGAACAAATTTGAACAGCACTTCCATTATGTTGCCTGATGGCCTACGTCTTTCCGCATTCATTTTCTCAAAAAAGCTTATATACCACGTCATTGAAATAGGTTGGTAATTATTCATTTCTTGTTCTTTGTACACATTCCATTTAAGGGGATTCAGATTAAAAAATAATCCAAACATTTGAATTTTAAATTGGCGAAAACTGGCGAAACATTCAAATAAACGATTGGCAAGAATTTCTTCAAAACGCTGAAAAGTAGAGTGCTCTTTTGCCTGGTCAACAGCAACTATTTGAGCGACTCAAGTTTTACGGATGCACCTTAATAGAATGTCGCATGTATGTGCAAGTTTAGATGACGACATTCGAAAGTTTTTGAAGAAGTATTTCTGGTCTTGTAAATGTAATTCCCTTGCCGAAATACGAAACTCTCCCTTTGAAGACGTTCTGAATAAATTTTCCTAACAAAGTAACCCTAATTGCTCTTTTGCTCTCTTCTTAATAGAGTTTACTTTCAAATTTTCTTATAGCAGCACTCTTCGAACAGTTGCTATGTTCTTTTGCAATATTTGCAGCGAATTTGCATAAAAATTTCTGCCGGTGGAAATTGAGCTTCTAATTCGAGAAAAATTTGGCACCCAAAAATTTTATGGCGAAATATTCACTTCGCGCAGAAAATTGTTCTCGTTATCACCAGGTTTCAGGTTTACATGATACCAAGAGTTAAAAATTCAATTTTAGATAACTGTCAATGGTGTAATCTAATTTGACTATTGGCAGAAGTGATTGATGTCGATTTAAGTGATGCAAGTAAGAGATTCAATCTATTCTTACCCGCTTCCCTGGTAAAAGTGGAGATAGCCAAGCTCGTTGGTTCTTTTCACGAATCTTAAACAGGTAAGGTTTTGATAGTCTGCAATCGCAGCGTTGATTGCTGACACAGCCCTTGATGACGAAGCTTTGAAACAGATATTTATCAATATTACCTAACACCATAGCAATCACGCATAACATTGCTATATCAAAATGGCCTCTTTTGCAATATTCTATTACAATTTATAAATAAGACATGTTATTATTTCCAGGTTATACGTTACGAAATAAAATTATCATGTCTTTAAAAAATTTACCTTTAGGAAGCAAAGAATACGTGTGCTAGATAAGATTGTGTTCACGAATGAATAGCATTGGATTAGAATTAATTGAAAATGAAAAATTTCATTAAGTACCTATACAAAAAAAGTCATAGATAAAGACAAAAGAATTTGCAAACATATTGCACAACATACCAATAGAAGACTCCATACTGTATGGTATCGTGGTAGGCCACAAGCTTGTCTTTGTGGCTGCAAGTGGAATCTGGTAGTTGGGAGAACCGTATAGGAAATCTTGCTTCTGTTCCTCAGTAAGGATCATGTCACCTTCAAACATGCCTGAATCTGGAAAAACGAGAAAAGCAAATCTAATTACCTTTATTTAAGCTAGTATGTCTTAAAAGGTTCCTAAATGTAACAAATTAGTAATTTGTTTTACAGTTCGGACTTGACAAGGAAATATGCAATTTCTAAATTCTACTATTAAAGGAGAATTCAATAGGTTCTTAAAAGACTGAACACAAAATTCTATTGTCAGCTAAATAGCAAAGTTTTTTAGAAAAAAAATTTCACAATGAAAGTTTTTGAACTGATCTAAAATAAGTTTATTTTGTGTAAAAGTATTCATTTGATTTTTGATTCGTCTTGTCAGTGGATTAGCAATTCTTAAGCAAAAAATGGCAATCAGTATCTATATATCTTTGTTACTATTGAGTCTTGGATAACATTGCTAAATATCTTTTTAACTAGCCTGCACCTCAAGGTATGTCTTGGGTTTCAGAGACGAATGTTTCTTGGCTTACAATGAAAACCATCTGAAAAATTATTTTTGAAAATCAGCAGTGATAGACTAATAAGTTGCCAAATAATTAAAGACCATACTTACTTTCCATGGGCTCACTGCAAAAAGCTACAGCAGCACAAAGGCAGAGTACAAGCCAAGAAAAAGCTGCCATCTTGAGAAAATTCTTTAGTATCCAAACTGCTAAATGAAAGAAACACCTTCTGTACGTATTTTTATACTGGTTTGTTTGCAGAGTCTTTGAGAAGATTGTTTGCTTATTGTATTTTTCAGAGCCTTGGAGAAACAGTAGAAAAAGAGAAAAAACTACATAGTAACCAAGGGAATCAAAAAATTGTGTATACAGGTTGCAGTGACTGTTGTCTTTATCGGCGAGCTACTTCAGAACTAGCCTATTATGTTCCAGCTCTGTAAACGAAGTGCGTGAAGTGATTGGTTTGCTTTCAATAAGCAGAAGAAAATATTGCATGATGTTTATATTTGGATTTGAAAATTAAACCCTTTCTCTAGATTTTCAGTTTATTGAGAACTTTACTATTCATATTCAACTGGGGCAGATATTGGGATTATCATGAATGCATTAACTTGCTTTATGTCATTTGTGTTCTTGTGATTAAACTCTGCTTACAGATGCTTTTTAACCTTAATTTGCTCTCGTGCAATTCTCATCTTAATACAAGTGTCTCATTTAGAAAAGAAAAACATAGCCAGTCCAATCTATTGGCTTGTATTTTTTGCAAATCTCTATCAAGCTCCAAAGGTGACTTTTTAGGATATTTAGATGCTTTGCTTATTGAGCAGTGTCTTTGTCTTTCTATTTGATATGATGTGAATCCAGTTGCGTAGCCTTAAAGTTGAATTCACATTAGAGGCGGCGCGTAAACGTATTTTAAAGTGGAGAGGCCAAAATATAAAAATCTGGAAAGAATTTAGGAAAGGCAGCCACCATGGTTGGCAGCAAGAAAAATTTTAGAATTATGGTGTCCTAGGGATGGCCAGAAACTGTGTCTAAAATGAATGTTGACTGAAAACTGAAGGTGTCGCATAGTCGCGTCTATTGTGATGTTGACTTGAAATAGAAAAATTTTGCAAAGTTTTAGAATAACCACTGTCATATAGCTCGTAATGAAACCTTTTTTTAGATTAAAAAAGTACCCGATTAATAAAAAAAATTATCGTTGAAATATCAACAGAAGAACTATCAACAAAAAATAAAAAGTTAAGCAATACAGTTACAGTTACGTACAGTTACGTACGTAACGATACAGTTACGATATAACTTTGTAAAATATGATCCTAACTTTTTCGGAAATGAAGTGCTTAATTAAAAATTTGGAAAACCATTAAACTGAGCTTGTCAAAATGAGTTTGAATAGAATTTATAATTGCGTCGATGTTATCTATTTCTTAGTAGGAATGGATTATCCAAACGATCAAACTCTGAAGTTTTCTTGATGATACTTTTTAAGAACAAATCTGCCCATAATTTATTTCTCATATTCTCAAAAAAGTTCTTTCCAGCGGTTTATTTTCCTTAAACAGCTGATTTCTCTCTACTTGTAATGTATCTGAGAACGTTTTAGCGAACAAATAGACCTTGTGTGCCAGCTTTAGGCAATGAAAAGAATCAAAACTCCATCAATTTGTGCTGTCGACAAGTTATTCTGGACTAGGATTCTTGATCTATTTACTCGTTGTAAAACTTAGATAATGACCATAGAATAACTAAAAAGGTATT
>NW_027020025.1:5283738-5361024 GCF_013076305.1 Rhopilema esculentum | reverse complement strand
TTTTCCTTGCTAATTTTCCACTTGAGAATATATGGGATTTCTTACCAACGGCATAACACATGAACAGAATAATAGTTTCATTTGTCCAGTGATTAATTTGACATTCATTATAAATAGTCACAGTGGTTGTAGAATTTTAAAAACTTTTTCATCCTACATAGAAAAGATACTGATATCTCAAACTTTTAATCGACATATTTCTATTTACGTTATGAAATTAGAGTAAAATTGACAAAAATTGATAAAAAAATTAGTAAAATTGCCATACCAAAGGATGAGGTATTACTTGTTAAAACAGATTTTGCTTCAATCATTAATATCGGCAAACATGGTTTGCTAGAAATCTTTTTCTTCTGTATGTTTAAAATTGAATTCTTTTTGCAAAATGTTTTCAAAATCAAAGTCCAAATAGCTTAAAAAACATGATCATATACCTGGGCATTTGTTACAACTTTTCTTGCAATTTCTCTCCATAAATCGTTTGTAGGTGCTATTTGTACAGAATCCAGACTGTGCCCATCTTACACAACTAGTGTGCTTGTCACTGCAAGCTAAATGTTTGTAAATTCAAATATTTGGTCAATCAAAGAATTTTCAAAATATCGACATATAATCTGATTTTTTCTCTGCTTTTTGCATACTTATATATGTGTCAATAAAGTCAAAACGCAAATTTTCACTGTAAGTTTCAGGATTTTCATATAGATCAAAATACAACTTTTTGCAGACGAAACGATTTTTCTTGCATTGATAGATAAATGTCAATGTATTGATAAAGCTAGATCACCTGGCACGGTTGTTGATGGCACTGTAGTTGCACCTAGGAAAAATGAACGATAAAGAATTTTTATAGAGGTTAGACGTTTTTAAATATTAAACATAGTTTAGAATCTGTGAGTTGGTAGAATAAACATATTCCGTTTTTCCTTGCTAATGTTCCACCTTAGAAAGTATGGGATTTCTTACCAACGGCATAACACATGAACCGAATAATAGTTTCATTCGTGCAGTGATTAATTTGAGATTCATTTTTAATAGTAACAGTGGTTTTAGAATTTTAAAAACTTTTTCATCCTACATAGAAAAGATATTGATATCTCAAATTTTTAATCAACATTTTTTATTTATGTTACGAAATTAGAGTAAAATTGAGAAAAATTGATAAAAGAATTAGTAAAATTGCCATACAAAAAGATGACGTATTACTTGTTAAAACAGATTTTGCTTCAATCATTAATATCGGCAAACATGGTTTGCTAGAAATAGTTGTCTTTTGTCTGCTTGAAATAGAATTCATTTGTCAACATGATTACAACTAATTTGAAAAACATTTTTTATACCTGGGCATTTGTTACAACTTTTCTTGCAATTTCTCTCCATGAATCGTTTGTAGCTGCTATTTGTACAGAATCCAGACTGTGCCCATCTTACACAACCAGTGTACTTGTCACTGCAAGCTAAATTTTTTTTTTAATTTGAAACTTCGGTCAGAAAATTCAAATTTTGATATATAACCTGATTCTTTTTGCTTTAAATATTCTATGTGCGAAATAATGACAAAAGCATGTTTACACTGTAATTAAAGAAATTTCACTCATTTGCACTATCAAGAATTTTTCTTACATGAAGCAGTTGTTGCCGGCTTGGTTGGAGCAGCGGTTGTTGCATTTCCTAGAAGATTTATGCATTTTTTCAATGCTGAAAACAGGATATTATTTGAAAGTATAAAAACATAAAAGTCTCGCAGCGAGGTATCTAGCTATTGCCACTCTTCTGATTCGTTTCTTCTTCACAGAGAAAAAGGATTTATTATAGACTATTAAACCATTGTGCAAAAGAGTTTTTGTACCTTATCTAGTACCTTATTTTGTAAAACGAAGAGGCCCTAACTATAGATCTCGATATTTACAATAAAGAAACACAGATCTTTCATAATATTTACGTATTCGGCTATGATTTTATTGTAACTTGGATTACCGCAAAGGCCACATGTCTCTCTGCAGCTCTTTTCCATCCATGATTTGTATCCGTCTTTGGTGCATAATCCAGCCTTTCCCCATCTTGTACAATTACCGATGTACTTGTCCTTGCAGTCTAGAAAATCGATCGTTTCCAGTATAATGTCAGCTAAAAAACAACTAACTGGTTAACAAATTGACTAAAATTGAAGAAAAAGCCGGGTCAAAGACTCTAGTCTTAAATCTGGTTACCTCATTGAAATTCACATCCTTGTATTTTAAAGAAATCACTTCAAACATTAGGCCGATTTTCCTCCACTCCATTGAAACAACAAAATGATAATGCCTAAAAATGTACTTCTCTTATTTTTCCCAATGCTAGATTTTTGCTTTGCCATCATGAATTCAAAGTGAATAAAATGGTCTTCATAGAAAATTTAAATCAAAACAATTTTCGACCGATGAAAACCACCTTTCTTTTTGGAATGTGTTTGAGAAATAGAACTAATTGTAAATATTGTCATGTAAAGCTTAAGCAATAAAGAATGCCTTCTTTCTGCAAAATCAACTTATTAAATGATAAATAAACTCAAGTGATAATTGTTATTCATACCGCTGCTTGTTGTAGGCACTGGTTTTTGTGTGCTGGGACGTCCACCTAAATCACAAAGATGATACCTAGATCATGAAGTAAAATCATCGACCTTTCTCTGCCTTTCAAAGTATCCATCTCTTTAAGTAAGAGCTTACTAGATCAGAAGAGTGCTCATACCACCTACCATTAGGTTAAGTGCCTGTCTAAGAACCAAATTTCTATGGAATTTGTCTTGGGAACAAACAATTCATAGTAGGATGACCTGTTTTATTTCTTGCTGCTTTTGCCTTGTAAGTGGAACTCCATGCCAAAGGCGAGTGTCCCAGTCATTTTGAGACATGTTTCAACTTCAGCACTACGTTAGGAATGTACATTAGATATTGTAAGTAAAACCATGTAAGTCCATCTGAGCCTATCCTCAGAAAAAATTAGCATCTTTTGTCACTATCCTCTATACAGAGTAATAATTTAAAAATAGCTATTACTGATAGGCGTACTCAAGGAGAAGTTATGCTGATACAAGTCTACCAATGACAAAATGAACAAAAAGGAAATTGATACTAGCACTTCTATTTCATTGTCAATGCAAAATCAAACTGCTATAGAAGGACGACTGCGGAAAAGTGCGTTGCCCAAAGAGATTTGAGACTAGTAAATGATTTTACAACCCTTTAGCAAACAGACGACGTTTCCGTCGGACTTTGTAGATTTTTCAAATGCCCTTTTAAAAAGTATTACTTGCGTATGATTGATAGAGAATAAAGATATCAGACCTGAGCAATAGAGAAGGTTCATCTGTTTGACATCGTACTGACTGAATCCTCGTCTGTTACCAATCACATTTTGCTTGGAGGCATCTTTGGTTTGAATGGTAATCTTGCCAGATCCAAATGCAGTTTTACCATAGTGCATAACACTTTCGTAGTCATAGGGAACGTTCATGCTGTCAATGTTTGAGGATGACTGCTTTCTGAAGTTGTGTTCCTTTCCTTTCCAAAATTGAAATTATTAGTAAAATGAGAGTTGAAAACAGGTTGCAAGGCCTCCGACGAAAGGGGAGGGGCAGGAGGGGGGTATGGCTCCTTCACTTTTTTTGCAAAACAATAGAGCTTTTTTTAAATCTTTTGATATGATTGTTATATTGCTCTTGGCCCCTCCACTGTCCAAGCTGCGTCAAAGCCCATGGGTTGAATCTTTTACTTCATGTTATATTATCAGATTATCACCAAAGAATGATTGTGACCTTCTAGGGCATTGCACAAAGTTTTGCTTCCATCAGAAGAATTGATAAAATCATAACAGATACACCCAGAACTAGGCCTGATAGGAATGCACCTTTTTATAGAAACCTGGCCTTCTGCGAGAACTTGCTACATAAGTTTCTATGGCATTTTTTGTGCCAAATACTACATTAATTTTTATATGGTAGGACAATTGCCAAGGAGTTTAGCATTGTCAAAAATTGACAAATTTGACCACGGATTAAATGAAAAGGGGAAGTGTTTGCATCTATTTGCAATATATGCTTTGCAAGATAGACAAGTTGTTTAGCAAATTCATACCAGTGGCAATGTTGTTCCAAAGGATAGTGACGTAATTATCTCTGTCTGGCCTGCTTTGCTCGTGGTAAAACCCTAGACTGTGTGCAATCTCATGCATAACGATGCCTTTGTACCAACATCCAGAAGCTAATGAAATTGTGTTTGCTCTGCGGTAGTAGCCAACAGGTGAAGAGCATCTATGTAAAAAACAATACTTTACGTTCAAAATGATACTTGCGCAGTTTAATTGAAACCACTGACCATATATGCAGTTCGTTTTTGCCTGTTACTTTATTATTTTCTATGCTTATCGTTGAGAAGATGAATGATGTCATTGCAATGCTATTGTTCAAAGTTAGTTTAACCTCTACTTTTTTCACTTTTCTCTCTTTCCCGTTGGCCTTTTTGCTCAAAAATGAAAAATTTCAATTCTTTTTAGTGCTTTTCAAAACTCTGCTCCTACTGCAGGTAAATTATTTCTTTATGAATTGTACTCTACATTTGCATAGAGATCTTAATGTGTTACTATTTGAATAATTCCGTAAGCCTATATACACGATGCGAATTTTTTTCGTGCGAAGTGAATTTTTTCGCAGTGAATGCATAAAATTTAAGCGTAGAGATTAGAAAGTAGAGATAAGAAAATTTTCTTTGAATTCTTAGCAAAAAATGCATTCAAAAAGGTACCAGCCATTCCTACTTTTTTTCGGCGGAATTATTCGAGTTGTGAAATGAACAAATTTGAACAGCACTTCCATTTTGTTGCCTGATGGCCTACGTCTTTCCGCATTCATTTTCTCAAAAAAGCTTATATACCACGTCATTGAAATAGGTTGGTAATTATTCATTTCTTGTTCTTTGTACACATTCCATTTAAGGGGATTCAGATTAAAAAATAATCCAAACATTTGAATTTTAAATTGACGAAAACTGGCTTGAAGCTCTGTCGTTATATCAATATAATTCAAATAAACGATTGGCAAGAATTTCTTCAAAACGCTGAAAAGTAGAGTGCTCTTTTGCCTGGTCAACAGCAACTATTTGAGCGACTCAAGTTTTACGGATGCACCTTAATAGAATGTCGCATGTATGTGCAAGTTTAGATGACGACATTCGAAAGTTTTTGAAGAAGTATTTCTGGTCTTGTAAATGTAATTCCCTTGCCGAAATACGAAACTCTCCCTTTGAAGACGTTCTGAATAAATTTTCCTAACAAAGTAACCCTAATTGCTCTTTTGCTCTTTTCTTAATAGAGTTTACTTTCAAATTTTCTTATAGCAGCACTCTTCGAGCAGTTGCTATGTTCTTTTGCAATATTTGCAGCGAATTTGCATAAAAATTTCTGCCGGTGGAAATTGAGCTTCTAATTCGAGAAAAATTTGGCACCCAAAAATTTTGTGGCGAAATATTCACTTCGCGCAGAAAATTGTTCTCGTTATCACCAGGTTTCAGGTCTACATGATACCAACGAGTTAAAAATTCAATTTAAGATAACTGTCAATGGTGTAATCTAATTTGACTATTGCCAGAAGTGATTGATGTCGATTTAAGTGATGCAAGTAAGTGATTCAATCTATTCTCACCCGCTTCCCTGGTAAAAGTGGAGATAGCCAAGCTCGTTGGTTCTTTTCACGAATCTTAAACAGGTAAGGTTTTGATAGTCTGCAATCGCAGCGTTGATTGCTGACACAGCCCTTGATGACGAAGCTTTGAAACAGAATATTTATCAATATTACCTAAAACCATAGCAATCACGCATAACATTGCTATATCAAAATGGCCTCTTTTGCAATATTCTATTAAAATTTATAAATAAGACATGTTATTATTTCCAGGTTATACGTTACGAAATCAAATTATCATGTCTTTAATAAATTTACCTTTAGGAAGCAAACAATACGTGTGCTAGATAAGATTGTGTTCACGAATGAATAGCATTGGATTAGAATTAATTGAAAATGAAAAATGTCATTAAGTAACTATACAAAAAAGTCATAGATAGAGACAAAAGAACTTGAAAAACATAGTGCACAACATACCAATAGAAGACTCCATACTGTATGGTATCGTGGTAGGCCACAAGCTTGTCTTTGTTGCTGCAAGAGGAATCTGGTAGTTGGGAGAACCGTATAGGAAATCTTGCTTCTGTTCCTCAGTAAGGATCATGTCACCTTCAAACATGCCTGAATCTGGAAAAACGAGAAAAGCAAATCTAATTACCTTTATTTAAGCTAGTATGTCTTAAAAGGTTCCTAAATGTAACAAATTAGTAATTTGTTTTACAGATCGGACTTGACAAGGAAATATGCAATTTCTAAATTCTACTATTAAACGACAATTCGATAGGTTCTTAAAAGACTGAACACAAAATTCTTTTGTCAGCTAAATAGCAAAGTTTTTTAGAAAAAAAATTTCACAATGAAAGTTTTTGAACTGATCTAAAATAAGTTTATTTTGTGTAAAAGTATTCATTTGACTTTTGTTTCGTCTTGTCAGTGGATTATGAAATTTGCAATTCTTAAGCAAAAAATGGCAATCAGTATTTTTATATCTTTGTTACTATTGAGTCATTGCTAAATATCTTTTTAACTAGTCTGCACCTCAAGGTATGTCTTGGGTTTCAGAGACGAATGCTTCTTGGCTTACAATGAAAACCATCTGAAAAATTATTTTTAAAAATCAGCAGTGATAGACTAATAAGTTGCCAAATAATTAAGGACCATACTTACTTTCCATGGGCTCACTGCAAAAAGCTGCAGCAGCACAAAGGCAAAGTACAAGCCAAGAAAAAGCTGCCATCTTGAGAAAATTCTTTAGACTCCAAACTGCTAAATGAAAGAAACACCTTCGGTGCCTATTTTTATACTGGTTTTGTTTGCAGAGTCTTCGAGAAGATTGTTTGCTTATTGTATTTTTCAGAGTCTCAGAGAAACAGTAGAAAAAGAGAAAAAATAACATAGTAACCAAGGGAATCAAAAAATTGTGTATACAGGTTGTAGTGACTGTTGTCTTTATCGGCGAGCTACTTCAGAACTAGCCTATTATGTTCCAGCTCTGTAAACGAAGTGCGTGAAGTGATTGGTAAGCAGAAGGAAATATTGCATGATGTTTATATTTGGATTTGAAAATTAAACCCTTTCTCTAGATTTTCAGTTTATTGAGAACTTTACTATTCATATTCAACTGGGGCAGATATTGGGATTATCATCAATGTATTAACTTGTTTTTTGTCATTTGTGTTCTTGGGATTTAACTCTGCTTATAGATGCTTTTTAACCTTAATTTGCTCTCGTGCAATTCTCATCTTAATACAAGTGTCTCATTTGGAAAAGAAAAACATAGCCCATCCAATCTATTGGCTTGTATTTTTTGCAAATATCTATCTAGCTCCAAAGGTGACTATTAGGATATTTAGATGCTTTGCTTATCGAGCAGTGTCCTTGTCTTTCTAATTGATATGATGTGAATCCAGTTGCGTAGCCTTAAAGTTGAATTCACATTACAAGCGGCGCGTCGCGACGCGTCACACAGCGTTTTTCAAGAATTCAGGGCATCTATTGTGATGTTGACTTGAAATAGAAAAGTTTTGCTAAGTTTTAGAATAACCACTATCATATAGCTAGTAATGAAACCTTTTTTTAGATTAAAAAAGTACCCGAAATAAGATGGGAGAGAAAAATAAATGAAACACCGATTAATAAAATAAATTAACGTTGAAATATCAACAGAAGAACTATCAACTAAAAATAAAAAGTTAAGCAATACAGTTACAGTTACGTACAGTTACGTACGTAACGATACAGTTACGATATAACTTTGTAAAATATGATCCTAACTTTTTCGGAAATGAAATGCTTTATTAAAAATTTGGAAAACCATTAAACTGAGCTTGTCAAAATGAGTTTGAATAGAATGTATAATTGCGTCGATGTTATCTCTTTCTTAGTAGGAATGGCTTATCCAAACGATCAAACTCTGAAGTTTTCTTGATGATACTTTTTAAGAACAAATCTGCCCATAATTTAATTCTCATATTCTCAAAAAAGTTCTTTCCAGCGGTTTCTTTTCCTTAAACAGCTGATTTCTCTCTACTTGTGATGTATCTGAGAACGTTTTTGCGAACAAATAGACCTTGTGTGCCAGCTTTAGGCAATGAAAAGAATCAAAACTCCATCAATTTGTGCTGTCGACAAGTTATTCTGGACTAGGATTCTTGATCTATTTACTCGTTGTAAAACTTAGATAATGACCATAGAATAACTAAAAAGGTATTTATGTCATGAACCATAATATGATCGGTAGTTAATTTTCCTCTTTACTAAAAATTCTGCTATCGGGCAGCATTTGCAAAATCTGGAAAACCCAGATTGTGCAAAAAACTATAATGGCGACACGTTTCGGATTATTGGTAAAGCCCGATCGTTGTTCCACCTAGCAGTTTTGGAATCTATCTACATAAGCACGAAAAAACCACTAGTGTCTAGACAAAATGAGTTCGTTTTAACCTTGGGACTCCATTGGTAACATTCTCAATAGGTACTGATTGGTCAACCTCAACAGTCATGTGCTCGTGTTTCTGATTGGCCTATTTCGATCCACAACTGGGTATATATATTTCCTAGCGTAGAGTTTCCCGTCAATGTTCTGACGTTTTAAACTCTGAAGAGTATGAGACGAAAAGCTTTAGTTTACTAAATGTTTGCTTTTTTCAAAGCCATTTTCAAGTTTTGTACCACTAAAAGGTAGTTTATTTTTAATCTCTCTATGCTTTAAAATGATATGATATATGCCTTATTTAGCGATTTGTCTTTAGATGTGTTTCTTTAAGTTTCGCTTTTTTTATGCCTGACAATTAGCAATTATATTCAAAGAAAAGGAAAGGGTGGAAACTAAACCAAATTTGGAGTAATCTGTCAGTTAGGAAACCCGTGCAGGAAATTTAGTTTATTCGCATGTAAAGATCAAATCATCCTAAACTATGCATTTCTACTACATTCTATAGCGGCACTCTTTTGCATACGTTTTTGATAGCATCCGAAACTGTCGAATAAATGTTTGAACGTTTAAACAACAACAGTGCAAAGACAGAAAAGAGCTGCTTCCTTGGCATCAGTTTGTGATTAAAGCTCAGGACTAGAAGTTCTCTTTCATTGTACTGGAAATCCCTCGTGCAACCAAAATACTCTTATGCCAGGAATTTTTGTCATTTGTGATTGATATCGATTAAAGGGACTGGGTCACGTGTTAGCCTGCGGGACAATGTTGTTCTGATGATGCTTGCGAATGGGGTGGATCCATCACAGTAACTAAAATGAGATTTGGTATGACAGAGAATCGCAGCACATCGACGAGATTTTAACATCTTTTGTTGCTAAAAGTTTTCTTCGTCGTTGCCAAAGCTTGATAGATTGATTTCATTCAGCATCATTCCTTTGATAAGTCCATGAAATTAAAACCGTTTGTACTGCAGCGGGATGAGGGGACAGCACAAAAGCATCTTCCTGTGGAAGTACAGGTTCATGAACAGGAAAAATTGATGAACGTGACGGTTTAAGAATGATTCAGATTTGGCAGCATTGCTGCAAGCATCAAGTTTTCACGGTCTGCCATTTTGTCAGACACTCCGCTCTGACAATTGGTAAACGAAATCCCTCTTACACGCAGACTGCCCCGCATAAAATGGTTGTTCACGGTTACGTGATCCAGTCCCTTTAAAAAAGCCTTTTCTAAAGAAGATTGCCTTAGGGCAGCTTTGCAAATATTATTCTCAAATTTTCAAGTCATTTTTTGCATAAAGAGGGTAGATTTTGTACCTTTTTTGGAAAAAGGTTTGTTCGGAACACATTACTAGATACTGAAAACTAAGCCTGAGTTCATGAAAGATATATTAAGGGTATTTCTTCTATAGCTGTTTAATTTTTCTTTTACTTTGTTGAGGTTGCTCTTTTCATTGCTGCTCAATGCCATTCTTTATTGCATTTATTTAACAAGCTAGGGGCCCTGACGGTGGGTTGCCCAATGTTAATGCAAAGCGAGCTTCTCCGCATCCTAGTGAAGTCGACCTGGAACCCAGCATAGATAAATACAAATACCATCCCAGCATTCTTTGGCAATCTACCATTGCATACGGAAATTCTATGATTTCCAATTGTATGTAACGGAATGATTTGCTTGATCTCAGGTAGGTTGGATATAAATAATAACTACTTTGGAAAAGTTTACCAATCAACTTTACAAAGCTTTTTAGCCTTTTATTTTGAGAAGCATAGTTCTTCTGTTGATATTATAATGTTCACTCATTATTGCTAAGCAGATAAAACAGAGTCGAGTAACGGCCCAAAGTTACCTTCAGTTAAAGAACAAAGGGTCCCAACCTTTAGGATCCCCAACAATATTGTTTCTCTTCACTGGGCTTAAACCTATGAATGTTGTAAATATTTAAATTCAGTTTCAGGTCATCCCTAGCATGTAATAGTTCCAAACCGTTTCTTGTCACTAGCAATGGCGATGACCTTTACAAAGCCCTTGATCTATGTCAACATCTGAAGGATGTTTCATCAGCCTTGATGATAGAGTTGTACCAAGGCCATACTCTTCTAGGGGGCGCCAAAATTGGTACAATGTAGCCACTTCTTTGCCACTTCACCACTGCTTTACATTCTACTAGTTTCCAAAGGAATTGCTAGCATTGGCCCTCGCCTAACCTCCTCCCCTCCCCAGATTTTTATAGCCAGATTCACCGCTGGCAAAAAATGTCGATCACTTAAAATTATCAAGAGGAAGAAAAGTATTTTAGCGGACAAATTTCTGATCATATGTATTCTTCAATAACCTTTCAGTATAGTCTTTCAATAGTTTTACGGAGTTAAGTATAGGAGTGGTGGTTTATGCCTTGAAGTTCATCAAGGACAGATAATAAAATAAAGGACGAATCAAAGACAATATTTGTGATTTGCTAGGATAAATATTCATAATTGAAATGGAGTAAATAAATTATACTAGTCTATTAATATGTTGATATCTGTTGATCGATCCAGCTTCTGAATTTGGCAACTCTTGCAAAGACACTGTAACCCACTGTTGCATCACAGCGTCCAGATCCCCAGCTCACAGCGCTATGGAGAACCCAAGAGGCATTGGCTCCAGTTTGGCACACAAATGGTGCACCGCTGTCACCATGGCATCCACTCACACGAGTTGTCCCTCCGTGACCAGCACAAACCATCTTGTCAGTGATCTGTAAAAGAGAAAAGTCATAGAAGCGTCAATCATATGCTGGTGCTAGCGACTTCAGATTGAATGCCTTTACACAGAAGCGTGATCCAAAAAAGGATTCAATAATGAATTACTGCATAAAGGCAATGTGGCACTGTGAATAATTTAAACGTACCGAAATTCCGAACTTTTTTGTGTTGAGATTGGTGCATGCTTGATTGGAGACAACGGGCATTTTGCCTTGCTGTTAAGTGTGGTGCATGTTGCCAGGGTGCGGTATTTATCCCCATCCTTAGAGAAAAGTAAGAGCAAATCATATGGAAATCGACTACTACAGTATATGTTTTTCATCAGAAGTAGAACGTCTATAAGAAATACCGGTTCTGTTAATTCAACAAGGGAGCGTTGTTTACCAGTTATAGCCATCGTTTTGCTACTGCTTCTCTTCATAATTCATAATAACATGCCGTCCAGGAATAATGTTGCATTTCAGGTTCCCAGTGGACTGAAAAATAATGCATCCTTCAATTAATTATACCTGTGATGAAACAATTAGTTCCAACTGGGACATTTTGGTCTTGTCCAGGCAAACAAACTGGCTTCACGTATTTTCCAAACTGAATTGGCGGACAGATTTTCATCAATGCAATATCGTTATTGATTGTGCTTCTTGAGTAGCTTGGATGGGAAATGATCCTTTCAACCTGCATATCAGTATGTTGTCCATCGCTTGTTGTTGACGTAATATGCTCTCCAACTCTATCAAGATAATATGCTCACAGGTATTAATAAATTCATTCGCTTTATCGCTAGTTCCAACAAAAATATGTTCTTATGCTTTAACCTATAACTGTATATGATAGGTTAGAATGTAATTGAGTATTTTTTCAAATGAAATGAACTCTAAAAATTTGTGAAAATGCCTCGATTTGTATGGCTTCGTAGAGATTATTTCTATAATCCTATCATGAAAACTTGAAATGGCTGAGGTCTAAAAAATAAACGAGATTGAAGCAAAAGAGCTCCCAAATTATGTTAATTACTGCCAGTATTTATTGTTCTGAATAATTCTACTAGGGTTGTGATATGAAACTTGTAAAGAAACAATCAATACTAACTTGAGGTTTTGGTCCATTGAGTGTGCAGGTTTGTAATCAATATACAATGAAGAAAAAACTGCTATATTTTAGACATAAGAAGCCTGTTTTCTCTCTCCTATTCCATTCGATATGTTTTCCATCTTTTCCAAAATATTGTTCATGTGGCCTATTTTCTATTTATGTTGAACAATTTATAAATTTTCAAAACGTCTTGGGATTTTACCTAACTTTGAAGTAACGTGCGTAAGACTCCCTCCCAGATACACAATGAGCCACAGTGACAATCCATTAAGGAGCAATTATAGAGCCACCACACATTGTTCTCCTATTAAATAGCATGAGAATTTGCCAAGGCCATGATCCTCTGTTAGCATTTTGACCAGCAATGACTCTGCTCTGGGCAACTTCTGGTTTACCACAAGTGTCTTTAACAATAATATAGAAAAATCTACAAGTTACCGTGGAACACAGATACGTGACACAAATTATTGAAACGAACAAATATTTTTGTTCAAGTAGATTTTTTTCTTTGAAAAGTTTTGAAATATTTTTAAAACTAAATAACACAAATATAAAACCAAGCTGACAATGAAAATTTATTGAAGATTTTTTATCCATTGTGAATTGTAACATTCCCAGTATTTGCATGGAGACAGCTCCATACTGGAAAGCAAAAACATTATTTTTTTTCAAATACTTATTAAGTACTCTACAAAATTAACTAATGCAACCCATTAAACTAAAAAATTTGCAGCAAATTGTGAAACTACTTTGCAGAAAGCAAAAAACTCATGCTAATACAAGGTAAAATAATAACATCTACTTTTTCTTATTTCAGTTTAAATTTTGCAGTTAACATGTTCAAAAACTATGCTACGATGCTAAAAACAAACTTAATTGGTTGTGGAGGAGCAACAGTAGTATTACCTACAGGAGAAAGTATACTGAGTGAAAAAATCATCAAATAATTAAAAAAAATCTTCTTTTTACCCTCCTCTAGAAAGAAAATAGGCGCGTTTCTATTGTGTCTTAAGTAGGTTCCTATCTCAGCCCTAGAAGTGTCCGCCTTCGACAGATTTCACTGTACGTACTGGGTTGTCTAATGCATTGTTGGAAAATGTGATTGCTATTGAAATGTGGTTTAATTTGCAAGCAAAGGAAATGCATAATTTTTTTCATTTGTTTTTATATATTACTTTAGCAATGTAGCGTTAATAACATTGATTTAAATCTTGAAAAACATCAATTTAAATCTTGATGCATAAACATAATTCAATTTCATGTCTAAAATGTTTATAGCTACCACAGTGTCCACACGACAGCTTGCAGTTTATTGCCATCCATGCTTTACATTTGTCCCATGTGCACAATCCAGCCCTTTTACAAGCCGGACAATTGGTCACATAAACATCTTTGCAAGCTGATGAAAGTGGTATTGGGAATAAGTCTTGTTAGATACTTCGGAGAAAGTACTTTGTAAATGTGCAAAAGTGGATATTTTTAAAAGTGTGCTATTTTAGTAACATACTTTGCTTGAATCACAAAAATATCTATGTTAATGAAACTAATTCTAATTCAACACTTTTCTAATCAATCTAATTAATCTAGTTAAGTTTCTGAAAAGCTAAGCTGCAAAAATCTACAAAAGTGGAGTTTTCAAGTGCTAGCATAATAATGTACATGGCTGCAAAATTTAAGGGAAACATGTATTTTTTGTAAATAAAGTCATTTGTTATAAAACAACATCCTTGAGCTTCTTTGAGAGGAAAAAAATCATATAGCTAAGTTGTTTTATTTTTTCGGAAATAAAATGAATAAAGTGTCTAACATCTCATCAAACGATTTAGATTTTTAGGAATAAGAAAATATTCAAATATCTTCTTGTTGTGCTGAAGTCAAACAATTATTAGTCTTTCAAAAAGGTGGCAATAACTTTAATTTAAAAAAAAACTTTAAAAGAAATTTAAAAATTTGAAAATATAAAACAATTGTCTATTATTAAACATAAACTGCAAAATGAAACTAATTTACTTACAAGGATCACTGGAAAAGACAGCAGCGGCACAAAGGCCTAGAACCATCCAAAAGAGAGAAGCCATTTTGAGATTGATCTGTGAATCAATGCCACCTCGGAGTGTTACAAATTTATCTTTCAAGCCGTTTTATATATCTTCATTGTTTGCTTTGTATTCTTCCTGAGCTTGATTAAAGCGGAAATTTCAGGCAAAATGCAAGAGAATTGTCAACGAAACCTACTACTGTTTAACCAGGTTACCAATTTGGAAATCAAAAGACCAATAGACTTATAGGAATGTAGCCAAATGTTGCAGCTTTGCAAATTGAAGCCTGAAACTACTTGATGGAGCTCTTTACCAAAAAGGATATATATTCAAGCTGTTAGAACTCTTTGTAATTCCAAGAAATGGTGTCATCATATTTATAACTGAATAGCTAATTCTTTTAAACTATATTCTTTAAAAAAATTTCTTTAACAATTTATGCATCTAACTTCGGACGGAAGCTGAATGGGGACTTTTCATGATCAGTAAATGTTTTCAAAGAAAAATTTTTAAGTTTGTGGCGAAAACTACAAGCAGATGGTGAACTTTTTATCTCCAAGGAAATGTTATTCCAGCAGTTTGCTCCAAAATAACGAACTGACCTAAGACCATATTGAAGGGTATTTTCTGATTTAGAAAAATATCATTATTAGTTTCTTGCCGTGTACGATATGAAGGAACAGATTCAATTAATTCAAAGAAAGATGAAAACAAGATGGAGTATTTATTGACACAATCATAAAAAAATAATAATTTCAGCTGAAGAAGATAATGCAGCTTTAAAATCTTCAAGTCAAAAAAGACTCGAGTGGAAGGAGAAGAAAGGTTTTGAAATTAAATTGCCTTTATAAACCTCTCCTGTCATCCGTTTAAGAAAAAGACAGGATAAATATATGTCTCATAGGTAAGACCCTAAACTTATATCCCATACTGCAAGAAAGGTGAAAATAAAGAATTACAAAGACAAATAAAAAAGTTAATTGGTAAAAAGTGTCTAATTTTGAAGAACATGCCACAAGTTCTAGCCAGTTTTTTTAAAGTTCTTTTAGGTGGTATTTCCATGAGAGATTTTCGTCCAAAAGGAAACCAAAAAATTTGACATGACCGGTCTTTCTGATTGGAAGGTTACCAATTTTGATACTAACTGGACAGGGCGAAAATGCTGAGGTGACTTAAAAATAGCAAAATTAGTTTTATCTTTATTCAGAGCAAGTTTATTTACATCAAGCCACATTTTCACTTTCTTCAGTTCTTTGTTTACCACTCTTTGAAGCAGATCAAGATTTTCAGATTCATAGTAAATGTTATTATCATCTGCAAATAAATAAATGACTAATTTTGAACTTGAGTGTGGCAGATCATTAATGTAAATTAGAAAAAGGAGTGAAGCAATCACAGAGCCTTGTGGTACCCCACAGGCAACATTACAGAAAGTTGAGCTATATCCATTCACAGGCACATACTGCTTTCTGCCTGACAGATATGGTTTAAACCAATCAAGAAAAATTCCTCTGATTCCATAATGTTCAAGTTTCATTGAAAGAATTTCACGGTTAACAGTGTCAAATGCCTTTTGCTGTTTCCAATCGTATTTTCTAAATATAAAGAGAATTTTGTAACATGTCTCAAGCCCCGCCGAATGCTCTCCACAATTCACTCGACAGCACTCGACAATCAAAGCATGTGCAATAGCAACATCTGAACTTTGCCCGCAATCAGAAGTTGTGTTTGTTTTGTGTTTTCTTCAGATTTTGCATTGGTTCGAATAGTGTCAAAATTGAAAGTTGCTGTCAATTCAACGTCAGATTTGATGAACGTTCAGATTGCAATATCTATAAAGAAGAACAGATTAGTGCTAGCTCTTTAAGCGGCGACGAGGATCTTCCCGTTATTAGGGCTAGCTGCAAAAAATCAGAATCGCAAGCAAAAAACCCTTAGCTGAAGAGGCAATAGCCTCATTTGTGAAAAGCCGAGTAAAAGGTCGAGTGAAAGTCGAAGACGTACTATGTAATTCAAATTACTATACAAAAATCTCAGGTACGATACCATTAGAAGCAAAGGACAATGACTACCTAACGTCATAAATGCAAATGTATACCGTCAGACTACGAACAACTAATTGATTACGGATACTATACTGACCTCGGTCACATATTGAATGTCAGATCAGGGTTCCAATGAATTCTCTATTGAATTTGACTTTCATTTCTTTAATTTTTAATGTCGTCAATTTTCTTTTGCAGTTCAAAGCTGATAAAAACTGCTAGCAAATGAATTAGTCTTACAATGCAATAAGTATATTCCATCGTTGAAACCTGCTTAGATATAGGGTGTCACGAGCGCAACTCAATCGATTGGCATTTAACTAAACCATGTATTTTTCTGCAACTATTTCACCTATCTATGAAGATCTTCAATTTTATTAGCAGAGATTGAAATGTGTGGTCATCAGCAAAGTTACAAGCCTTCACTATTATCAAGAAAAATGGTTGTTGTGATAATGTTAAAAAATGGATTCAAGAATTGAGCACTGGGATACCCCTTCTGTCACTGACTTTAACCATTTGTTTTTTGTTTGTAAGGTGACTTTGAATTGATATTACCGAATTCATGCCTACACCATAAGGATATAATTTAGCGATTAATAAACCAATTGGCAAGCAAACGGAAGCTTTCTTCAAAACAATCACAATAGCTAAGATAATTTTGTCAGCTTCTAGGTCATATTTCAAACCTTCTACTAATCTTGTCAAGGTATGCTGAGATGAAAGATGCTGCCATTTTAGGCACAAAGCTGGTAAAATAATTCTCTAGAAAAGGAGAAACTTTTATTTCTGTCGTATTTGGATACATTTGGATGCATCTGCATCAGTCGATTAAAAATGTTCATGCCAGCAAAATATTTACTTATTATATCATAGCCACAAGCATTTTTCAGATTAAGAATTGTTTTCATGATTTTATTACTGTTTCATTATTTGATTTAATTTTAGAATATGTTCTGTTATCTAACTTACTTCCAATTACTTCTCGGGTTTTGAATCAGCTTAATTACTGTGAGAAGGATGTTACATTTCAGCAATTTCATAGACTCAAGATTTGAGACTTAAAGGGTTTTTGTATGTTCTCATATTGAGCAAAAAATGCAAGGATTGATTAAAAGCTACTCAAACTAGTGACGTATTACAATACGCATCTAAATAGAACCGTGCACTCGTACCAAATCTATGCAAAGTTTCAGGTTATGAGTACCAACTTGTATACACAGCTGTAGACGAAGGTTTGTCCAAGTGATAACCTGAAAGTGAGACCATGTTTAACCAGACATTGCATACAGACTTTGACGTGGTTGAAAATAATTAAAGGGATAGCTTACTGTTTCGGTCTACTTAGAGCGGTCCTGGTCATTCCTTCATGATAATTTGCACAGTTTATGGTTTGGATCAAGTAAAACAAGAATGATGCACATTGTTAGCTTTTGGTTGGTTGGCTTACGTAGATCTTTTTATCGGATGGCTTTCTATCTGAAAGTGTTTTAGACACATTGCAAGCTCAACTATCTGACATTCATCAAGCAAAAAACAGCAAAAAAAAGGGTGTCCAATTAGGCCACTTTTTAATTTTCTATAGACAGTCCAATGAGCCGGCTAGGAGGCTCAGAGGAAATGCTATAGCATATCTTGAAATGCTTACATATCTTCAAAGCCATTTGACCAGCGTCTTTATGGAATAATAAGTCAGTTAACTATTTATAATGAAATTTCATTGAAAGTTTATAAAACGATTTATTTTCATATTTCGTTGCCTCTTCCTCAATTTAGGAAAATGTTTTTTTAGAAGCTTGAAGGTTTTATAATGAATTAAGCCTTTAATGTGTAAAATAAAGTAGCTTTTTTATAAACTTGAAAAAAACATGATTCTGAATTCTCAAACAAGTCTTTCACAAAATGAGGTAGATGATATGACCTGTGATTGGTATAAAAACAAATTTATTAGTTTATGTTGGGTACACTATTGTGGAAGAATAATAGGAGCAAACGGATTGTTCATAGAATACAAAACACTTTTATAATTTTGTGGGGGGGGGGGGCAAAAGATTAATTCTGGAGCACTAGTGGTTTGATCTACAACTAACATTCTTTAAAAATGCAGAAAGCAGAAAGCATTTGATGACTCTATTAAGAATCCATAACATCATCACCGGATGACAGGATTGATCGTTACCGTTCAATTTCATTTCATACTAATAGCAAGATTGACCAATGTTATACTTATAATTTGAAGGCTGTGTCTGGCTACAGTAATATGTATCTTGTCAAAATGCATCATAGAGTTCCGAAAGAAAACATCACAAAAAAATTACGTTTCACCATTTTCAATTTTGACCAAATACCTTCCAGCTTCGTCTCTGATCAATCTATCAAAACGAGATCAATCAGCTTAACCCACAAAAGCATTACAAAATACCTCTCATTGTGCAAAGTTTGTTTAGTGTGTTGATTTTGGCTAAGATATGGCCAAACGGCCACAGGATCTTTCCCATCAAACCATCGTATTTGGTCCTGGTTCATAACTTTATGAACCAGTCCAGAAAAACAGCAATCCGTAAGCAAATTTGAAATCTTTCATTGGCCTTCTCTCACGCAATTATGAACAAGTCTGTCTGATTTTGCCTATTGATAAGTATTTGATTCTGTTCTTTCAGATTATGTAATCAAAATTCATAAATTCTAAAAATAGATTTTTGAAGAAGTCACACCTCGGCACTCTATTTGAAGAAAGAAAAGAGACTAATGTTCACAGCACCTATACACCTACAGTGCCTTTAAAATTCTACTTTTTAGGCAATAGATTCTACTTTTAAGATTCTTCTTTTAGGGACTTTTAAAGAGGGAAGCTTAAAGAATTTGAAAGCTATGAACAGTAAAAAGTACACAACAACATATCAAACCATTTCTGTTTTTTGAACACTTACAAATAAATTATTTTGTCAGCACCGTTCAGACGTATTTCAGGACCCCAAAAATAGCAATTAAAATTAATTAAATCATGTCTGGCTTAAAACTGTAAACGAATTTGCCGTTATAAAAAGTTAGAGGGTTTGTGATGGAGATAACTTCTAGAAGCGATGCCCAAGGCACACCCATGGTCGCATCCTATGTACTTGCATTTGTGCTCAACATTCTCTGTTATATATTTGAGTTCATTCTACCTATTCACAGACCCAAAAAAAACGGGTTTCAAATTGTTTAATTTGTAAAGGGGAGCTGATTCTCCAAAAATCTCCCTGAATTTTAGCAAGATGGCTGCACGCCCCAAGCCTCCTCAACAGCAACCCTGACTGAAATGCAACCAGGCTTTCATACTGCAGAAAAACGAGGGAAACAGTTTTCGGCAAAATGTTTTTAAAGAAGAAAAGCTTTGAATTCGTGATAGCATAAAAATAAACACATCTTTTGATTATAATTGCCCTTAGAGAAGACATTCGTTTCAATACAGTTTGTTGTGAAAGAATGTTTGAATTTTTATTTTGCAAGCCTACAATGAACGTTTTCATAAACATTGTAGCATTAACGCATAACAACTTTTGTCATTTGCAATTTGCTTTAGATTGAATGGAAGTTAAAAGTTTTTTCAAAGAATGTCACAATGAATCATCTGCCGTTTGTATGGCTTTAAGCCAGATAATAAACCAAAAATTATCCAGACTTGTTATGTTTCTGGGTTTAGAAAGTTTTGTTTACTGAGCAATCTTTAAACACCGGACTTGCCCAAGTCTTACGAGATCTGTTCTGAAATTGTCAAGTGCAATCAAAAGTTATGAAGAAAACGATGATAACCACGTGAAGTTGAAACGTGGTGCCTGCCATAAAATAAGTTCGTTCGAAGAAGAGTAGACTTTTGGTGAGAGCAGACGCAAGCACCATGTTGATTTCATTAGGAGCATGGATTTTGGGCCTTTGTGCCGTACTGGTTGGGGCATATGACCCGATGGAAAGTGAGTATCCAACGAATGATGTGTAAAGCTTTGTCAATTTAACGATATTATTCACCATTATCGTCATATCGACTGTACTCAACATTATATCGACTGTATAAACCATTTTATCAAACGCGTTTAGCAATTTATCAGTTACCAGTACAATTACCCTAAATGTATTCAACAATTAACAACGGCATTAGTCATATGGAGACCGGATTTACCGTCTAACAGGTAAAATACGCAGATAAACTACTCAGGTGAATTCCAAGATTTAGGTCATAGAACGGCTAGTCAACTCTGCTCGTCTAGCGTTTCACATTGTTTCAATATATTCGCAAAAATTTTCCCAAGCAGATAAGAGTATCTAGCCATTTGATGGTAAAATATTCACAACAGAGTTGCTATTTGATCAGATTTGACCCTGTATTTGCATTACATAGAATGCTTTTGCAGAAATCTTACATTACAAACATATTTCCCTTCCAGACCCTGACCTGCTTCAAGGGGATATGGAATTAACAGAAGAGCAAAGAAATGCCTACCTTAATGGAGAGGCGAATTCAGCAGTTCCTCTTGCAGCTGTAAAGTCAGGACTTTGGCCTAAAGTTATTCCTTACGAAGTCGACGAAAAACTTGGTAAGGTTAACAAATTGATGCTGTTTTAACTTGCAAAATTGTATTTAATTTTATAGATTCTAGGCTAACTCGCTCTTTTGCTTGCTGAAAAAATTATCTTTCAGCTAAAGAGCCGAAAGCAGTAGAAGCAATAGATGCTGCAATCGCCGAGTATCATCAGAAAACTTGTCTTCGTTTTGTGAAAAGAAAAAATGAGCAAGGCTACCTTGATTTTTACATGGGTAGTGGGTAAGTCCAGCTTAATGCTTGATTCTATTTTTATTCAGCATTTTATTGAACGTCTGCGACCATTTTTAGGTACCTATACATGTTAGCTCCAACACTACTTTTGAAAAGGAGTTGACAGCATCATATGTGAAAAGGATAATTTTTAAAGATCTAAAAATTAATTATGACACTTAACACGCTAAAGACAGGTTTGACATTTGAATTTCAGTTGCTCCTCGCCAGTTGGATACTATGGGCAAAGAAGTGGCATTTCATTATCGGACGGGTGTTGGCACAAGGGCATTGTCATGCATGAAATTGCACACAGCCTTGGATTTTACCATGAGCAGAGTAGGCCAGACAGAGACCATTACGTTATCATTCACTGGGAAAACATTAAACAAAGTAAGTTACAAATTAGCTAATTGTCGATTATGTAGAAGGCATCATATTGTCGATTATGATTAAACCGAATTGAAAACAAAAAAACTTTAGGGTATCTTAGATTTTATATCAGCTTATAAGAGCAAATAAGATGGAAATCTAGTTCATGATCAACACCCTTCCAGCACCTTTTTATAGCCATCTTTTTGACATCAAGAAGAGAGAAAGTTGAAACTCGCTATACAAGAAAGATGCTAAGTCAAGTAAATCAAACGAGCCTTCTCTAAAAAAATTCTAAATATATGAAAGACCTTTGTTTACTTATCTAAAAATGTTCATAAATAACTTCATGAATGGCGTGTCCTTAAAATTGATCAAAGTAGCTCAAAATTGTCCTCTAATATGGTTTAAGAAGACTTAAAAGAACATATTTAACTGCGAATTTTTGAATGGTTGTAAACTTCTGACCAATTGTTTACAAAAAACCATGCCTTTTCAATTCAATTTTACAAAACAAGATGAAAAATTTTCTAATGGGTAAATGAATGGTAAAACCAAATATGCAGTAATATTACTGTATATTGTCAGTGCAGATCTCGATATTAAGGTATATGCAATTTCATCAAATCTTCATCTGCTTGTTCGTTGTATATTTTTCCAAACAGATATGAGGTATAACTTCCATAAGCAAAAGGCATCGAATATCGACAGCATGAGCGTGCCATATGATTACAGAAGCATCATGCATTATGGTCGCACTGCGTTCGGAAGAGGAAAACTTACCATTGAAACAAGAGACCCTACGATGCAGAGAGTGATAGGAAGAAGATCAGGGTTCAGTGATTACGACGTACTGCAAATGAATCTGCTTTACAAATGCCCAGGTATTTTTGTACTTTTTCAATCTCTTGGTTGCTTGGGCGTCGTTCTTTTCAACATATACTTCAGTAACAAATACGTAATCCCGGATTATTGAACCTTTTTGCATGACTTTGCTGGCGATCCCAGTTCAAATCTCTCGGAAACAAGTACCTCTACAACAGTTACAATGAGGCAGTTGAGAATTAACAGTTATTTTAGAGAACAGACCAGGGATGGCTAAGGTAGCTCGAAAGATATGAATATACAAAAGTTGTGATACAAAAGTTGGAAATAGCTTTTAAAAGCCAACATTTCAAAACATTCTCAAGCTTTTCCAACTCTTAAGTATTTTTTAAACTAACTTTTTAATTACAATACAAGCTTTTAGATAGCCATGCGAACCTTAAAAAACGGTTGAAACTAAGTATACATTTCCTAAACGTATGAACTGTAAATTGTTTATCGTGAAACAACTTTTTTTACTACCAACGAAACTTTAGCAGCATGAAAAATGGAGTTGTCATTCTTTTATAGGATTTACAAGACCACCAAAACAAAGCCTGCCTCCAAGTAAGTCTTGTTATAAACTGGGACGTAGAAATTTTATATAAAGTGGCACAATTTTAGGAAAATTCTTTGTGGTCACCATTAACAAAGTATTTTATGCGAAAAGGCACTGTGGCAGTGGCAGTTCAACGCAAATAGGCAGTTGTTGCTTTGAAACGACAGTTTTTTACAGTGATCTACGTGTGCCCTTACCCCCTCCCCCCTTCCTTCAGTTCTTTCGCCCAGGGTATATGTTTATACAATATGTTTTGCAGTCCTTTGCTGTTATCATCTCTTGTAATTGACACCTCTAAATAATTCAAAGAAAATTTTGTCCCAAACATTTTCCCCTTTGGACAAAGCCTTGCATAAGTTAACGTATACATTGGAGGAATTTTAAAATTTTGGAGACTTAATGAATGGATGCGTCTATGACAGTCCCATATATAAAGTGAGGAGACAAAAGCATAGAAAATTACTTCTATTCTGCCAGAACATCATTGCAATAGGCATGCATTATCAATAATTCTGTATAATATGAAGTTAATTTGAATATTTTTCTTTTTTTCTAGTTTCAGAAGTTTCTCCCACCACTGGTGAATATCTTCAGATATATTCCTTTCAAATTTCCTTTAGATGCTCCGCAATATTAATTTTCAAACAATTTTAGGGACATGAACATAAATTGCTAAAGTATGTACATACGGTTTGCTAAAAATTGTATAAAGACTATAAAACTAACGCCTTCACTTTGATATATAAGTATCAAGCATTTTTTATAAAAAAGGATATTTGTTCAAGATTTTTTTGAATGATTGTTAGTGAATAAGCAAAGATAATGTACAATAGTATATTAATAAAAGATGATGAAAAGCTACAGCTAATCCTATATTTTTTTTAGCACCAATAACAGGTACGTTAAATTGTTTACCGTCTTGCTCTTGTGAATATACTATTATGCGTGTACTAAAATTTTATTGCGACAATATCACTTGAAGTAAATTTAAAATTGCACTAAGAAAATAAGATCGAATTATACAAAACGATAATTCAAGCATAGCGGATTATGATAACAGGCTATGCTCAAAAGGGCGTTTTTAAAAGTTCGCTCTGAATTGCCTGGTACAATTTTACTTCAACTACATTTTATTGCTTTTGTAAAGCTCTTCAATAAATTTCAATTTCATAATTATTTTTTCTAACAGAAGTATATAAAATAAATATCTTAAAGCGGCAATAGGTTGTAAATAGTGTCTCCATAATCATGAAAATACGCAATTGAAGAAAAATTCTGTTTGCAAAGAGGAAAAAGCCTAGGAAAACGTAGTTTTACTGCCAAGAGCTAAAGTTCTGTACTCCACAAAAATGGGGAAATGCGGATCACCTGCGGGCGAAGCGAGCAGAAAATTTGGTAAACAGGACCCAAAGATTAGCTTAAAATACATTTCAGGATGATTTCTTGCAGTAAACTTGACACGTTAAAGGTTTGTTAATTATCCGACGAAAGCTCGAGTTTTCCGACGAGATCGCAGATTGCGGAGGTCCAAGCCCCCCCCCATATCCCCATAATTTCTGCCACTGCCCCTTAAAATGTTTTTTCCATTACCATGAAATACAATTTGCATATTACAGGTGAACAATTTTGTCGATATTTGAAATGGGACCTTTGAAGAAGGTAATTTAGGCACAAACTTCGTATCTTATTGTTTTCATTACTCGTAGGAGATTGCAAGGATAAGACATACTCGTGTACATACTACAAAGAAAGAGGATACTGTACAAGAGATATTTTTGTTCAATATATGAGGGAAAACTGCCCAAGAATTTGTGGATTCTGCAAGCCAGGTAGCTATTATCTCAGGAGCGTCGTGCTGTTTTATTTGAGCAATTGAATGTAGATAAAGTACACTTTTGAATGATTCCAGCAATCAATAATACAAAAAATTGATTAATTCACACTAGTTTATCAATAATTAAAGATGTAGAAAATAATTACTTACCCGAATGAATGTTGCCAGCAATCAATAATACAAAAATTTCTTGATTCCAACAACTACAATTTAAAGGGACTTCGAAAACCATATTTGAAAGTAATTTCTGAACATAAATAGTTTGATAAACAAAATTTCCACAATGCCTATATAAACACAAAGCAAAGCCTTAAAAAATCTAAACAGTCAGCAAATTGGTCTTTGGTGACTAGAAGACCTATATGAAAAACAAAATTATGACATGCATTTGAACAAATTTCTTTATCATCTTCAGGTTCAATAGAGGCTGGAGGATTGGCAGTTGGTAAGACTTCTTCCATACAAGATTTAAAACAGTTTAAATCCAAATATGATAGCGATAGCTAAAATGAAACCTTCGAGTTCAGGATTATACTCCAGATATAAAGCATGATTCTAAAAGAATCTAGATTTGCAACAATTACAGATAATTTTAGCATTAAACGAATCGGTAAACGCACATTGTAGTTTACACACATGCAACTTTATCCACTATGATCTATAAAAAATATAAAACTATGGTTTGCTAGTTTTTGCTTAATGTTTAATTACTTCTGCCAGGTTTTTTAAAGAGATTGCTTATATTTGCCAGAATTTGAAAAAGCTGATAATAATAAAACCTACAATTTTCTGTATTAATAAAGCCATTTTGAAAACATAGGTCTAGATGGTTGCATTGACACCATTACCTTCTGCGATTTCTACGTGAAGAAGAATTATTGCACGCATCCAAAATTTGGTGATTACATGAAGAGGAACTGTCCTTTGTCATGCAAGTTTTGCAAGCCAGGTTTGTCGCTTTCCCAGTTCTGAATAGGCGTAAATACAAAGAAAATCAAGGTAGAATTAAACAAATAAAAAATGATAAAGAATCGAAATAGAACGATTGAATTTGAAGATTGCACGAAATACCGGTAAAAAATTTTTGCGCAATTATTAATTTTCGCAAATGATTAGATTGGACTTAACTATAGCTCTCTGCTTCCTGCAAATGTTTTTTTGTTGATCAAGGAAAGTCTCAACTTAAATTTTGGAAAACTGCGTATTTGTCTCGTCATGTCATTGTAAACACCAGTTTCATTTAACAGCCAATTTAGAGGTTAGTATGCTTTTTTACAGGTGAAATTACCCAACCTCCACTTGTTACCAGACCTCCAGTTACAGGTATCACGCGCATGACTATATATTTGATTCGAAAATTAAAATCCTTGACTTACTTAATAAAAAAAAATCTTTTACTGATAGTTTATGGTTTCCAACCATTGTTCCTAGTGATACGTATTCATTTATTTGCAGCAGTTCTATGCAGATGAGCTTTGTGTCTGGCACATTGTCCGTTTAAAGTGATCCATATGATTTAATGATCATGTTAAAACTAGGCAAGCTGCAGTTAAAGCAGTTGTGAACCTTCGCTCGGTACCAAACCGTTCTTTGCACATGATAACATTAACACATCAGCTAAAAGATTTTTGTATGATGAACTTAAAGCCAACGATGGTGCTTACAGAAAACTTTTACCTGCATATTGATAGCTTCTATCTTATTTTACAACCGAATCTTTCCCCTATTTGTTTCACTAACACAATCCCATGCTCACACGTACTCAGTATCGCATACTGGATTCAGTAATTTGTTCACACGTTTAACTTCTATTCACTATTTATTATGAGCTTAGACTTAAGTCTCTAGAAAAGCAAGATATCGGGCTCGTTCATTCACTCGAGCACCAAAGTGATACAATATTGTTTCAGACTACACAATATTGTTTCTTGAAAATACTTATACACGAAACATGTAACAAAGCAAATTATAAAGTAACATTTATTCAACGAATGCGAATGATATCTGATGTAATGTTGTGGATTATATCATAAAATAATAAGTTTATCAACTCTTTTTCAGTTCCTTTTACCACCCCTGGTAAGTGCTTTCAGATAGCTTGCTACGATAGATAATAATTTAGATGGCGTTTCAGAAAGTTCATTAAGAAGATCAAATGTTTTTCAGTAAACAAGTTTTTTGTTTTGTGATTGTGGTTATGGTAATAGACACGAAAAATGATTATGGAGATATTTCAAAAATTTCATTATTTATTGCCTTTAAACACTTTGTGCAGATTGTATGGATACAATTCATTACTGTGAATGGTACATGAAAAAAGGATACTGCACCGACGATCGATTTCAAGACTACATGAAGAGAAACTGCCCAAAGACGTGCGAGATTTGCAAACCAGGTACATCAATTGCATAACAATGATAACTCCTTTCGTTGCACACTCTCGTCTGCTTGGAAATAAAAACTCTATATTTGAAATAGACGAATAAGATTTGCATCGAGAATCATTTGAATGAATACCAATGTGCATTTACAGTCGCTATATGTTGTAAGTCGCAAAACTGATATATGTTGTAAACTAAGGTTTTTCACATTGGGAGTAATAAATCACACAGACAAAAGTTATCTTTGGTTTGGCCCTTCAACAAAGTTCAAGTGTCTCCTGTGGCCCCATTTAATTATTCATTTATTTCTTCAGGGAACGAATTGTTAAATAGCACATCGTGCAAGATTATACTGGCTAGCTTGAGAGTACTTTATATCTTATTGTTTAACGAATTCCATTCCAGCAGATTTTTTATACAAGTTCATAATCAGGTATCCGTCATTTTTTAACATTAAGTTCATTGAAACAAGAAATAAAGCGAAAAGAATCTTTCGTGCTGCTATGGAAATTTTTTACAAATTAAAAGCTTTGATAATTTGGGGAATTTTGCTCACATTTTACTGATAGATATACTGTAAGTGTCTTGATTATATAGAATAGGGAATTGCTTGAAACCATGCTGTTAATTCATCTGCTGAATAAGAACAATTAATTGTAGAATTAAATATCAAATGAAAATATTTAGCGTTTCTACTGATTTGTAAGAGCACCAAAGAACCCAACACAGGTTTTGAATGATGAGGTCAGCAAATATTTCCTAATACAATCAACAGAACAGATAAAAAGTGTCTATTTCACGAGCCAAATTTTTTAAGAAAATCGCGTTTGAAATGGTAAAATTATTTTATCTTTATTTTACAGCCACGGCCAAGGCAGAGTCATTTGCGGGTAAGAATTTTTTCCGAAAAAGAGAGTCTTTTTTAAACTTAGGAATTTTTCAAATACCTCGAATGCAACTAGCGCCTATAACAATGATAAAAACTGCTTGATGTTAAAACGTATAGTCTTGCTTTAATATTTGAAGAATCTTGCAAATAATTAATTCTATACTTGCAAATAATTAGCTGCACATGCCATATTTTGACTTGAAATTGTTTCACAGTATTTCAGAAATCCAATATTCAAGTAATTTTTTTGGCGGTACAAAACTTGGAAATGGCTTTACAAAGGCCAGTATTTTATGGCATATTAAAGCTGTTTGACACTTTTCATAGAATAAATTGCCAGGAAACTGATAGAACCTGATATAAGCTAGCGTGTATTTCTCCTATCTTAGGATTTTCGATCAGTTTATGTCAAAAAAGGTTTGCCTCCATAACGCAATATTTAAATGAAATCAATTCAGTCCTGTCATTGACTGGTACAAACATTTTTTCACAGATGCTTGTATGGACACGATCCATTTTTGTGATTTCTACGTCAGAAAAGGATACTGCACACACTCCAAATTTGGGGATTATATGAAGCGAAACTGTCCACTCTCTTGTAAACTCTGCAAGAAAGGTAAAAACCCCCAACAGCTTTGGATTAAAGGTTTCTAGTAGATACATACTTAAAGGAAACATGTCCAGCTAAAGCAAGTGACTCTGCGGGGGTTTTTAGAAACATGTGATTTTTCATGTCATCGCCCCAGCTATTACGGCCGTTCAATTTATCTATCCTGCTGCGAGGTTAGCTTTTCATGTGAGCAGTTTTGCATCGCAAGAATACTAACCAATCACAAGCCGTTAATTTGATGGGTGGCTTGACAAGTTGGGTATACGCAGTCCTTTTATATGGACATATTACCTTTAATATTGACTTTAACAGAATTACCAAAAAATGAACCATTTTATGGAAAATGAACCATGTTAATTTGGTTGTGAAGAGTAGCGTTCTGGTTTTGAAACGCCCCAAAGTACAATCGGGATGACTTCTTAGACTTCTTTAAAACATAAGGGACAAATAAGATGTTAACCACAAAAATATCCAAGGAAATCAATTTATTTTTCTTGTTGGCTTTTTATCCAAATTCTGAGTCGGGGATCTTCATACCTTGTTAATTGGCAAAAGATGAATTTTGCTCCTAATTTTCAATTTTAGGCGAAGCAACCCAACCACCACTTGTGACAAAGCAGCCAGTGACAGGTTAGAAAATCGATATTCAACATTATTAATCATAAGTTTACTCAACAATTGTAAAAAATAAAAGTACAGAAATGATGTGACAAAAAGCAAAGTAAAGGAAGTTCGAGAGTTCAGACAGATTATATCATAAGATGCTCCTTGAACCTCAAAAGACTGTTATGAAGATGTAGAGAAATTGGAAAACTTCATATATTGCCTGAATAAGGAGATATTTAAGGGATTTTTTTAAGGTTTCCATGTAACATATTATGGCATTAAGAGCAAAGAAAAATAAATGACTACAAAGATTTTACTAATTATTACTCGTGAAAACTATAGATAAGGTTTGGTTGGATATTATCAAATAATGAGAAGTTTGGAAGTTTTAAATTTTGAATAAGAATATTTATAGGGTAAAGAAAGTCATTTGAAATTTTTTAAAACATAAATTATCTTTGCAGTGCCATTCACTACACCAGGTATGACTTTTTTAGAATTTTTATTGATTTTACTGTTTATAAAAATACAGTATCTAAAAGCCTATCAATAATGTGTTATTAAGACCCCGTTTACACTGTCCCGTGCAAGTTTAGAACAGTGACAAAACTGTCACGGTTCGCCCTTCCATTTACACTAACACTGTAGAACTGAGACGATTTTGCTCAGCAATCCGGAAAAGTTTTTACCCTGCTTAGGTCAAATTGAGCTTCCGACCACCTTATGTCGTTCAGCATTGATTGATTTTAAACAGACTTACTCACCCAAATAAGAGCCATCAACGTCTTTCGTCGTTGGTAATCTTGTTATTTATATCATCTTTGTCAATGGTTATTGTAAAATTATTTTTGTATATGGTGGAATTTTGAGATTAAATGAAACTGAAACTGAAACTGAAACTGAAACTGAAACTGAAACTGAAACTGAAACTGAAACTGAAACTGAAACTGAAACTGAAACTGAAACTGAAACTGAAACTGAAACTTGAAAAGTGAACAGTTTTGATGACCCACAACTTTGTTTTCAAGATTGCATGGATACTATTCATTATTGTATATGGTACAAGAAAAGAGGTCATTGCAGCAACGACCATTTCAAGGACTATATGGAAAAGAACTGTCCAAAAACATGCGGATTTTGTAAAGCAGGTAGAAGATTGTTTAAAGTTTTGAAAAGGACAAAACTTTAACATAGCTTTATTTGTCAGTCACAAATTTTAATTTCTATGCGTCGTTTATAAACAAGCTTTAGGGGGAAAGTGACGTCTAGGGAATCTTAAGATCAAAACATTTTCAAGGGCTGCAAGGTAGTAATAGCAAATCACTGCAATAAAGTTATAAGATTCTTAAGATGCAAGCATGGAACACAGGCAAGAACCTTATGCTTATCCGTTTCCTTTAAACTTTTTTCTGTTGCTTTCTTCTGTTTGTTGTCGACATTTTTATTATGATGGTGAAAGATTTTAAGGCTTTTAATTGAGAAAATTCTTTTACTCTGCAAGAAATACTAAGATGAAATTCCTTTATTCGGTTTATGATATTGTTAGTAGATAATTAAGTCTATTGGAGCCCTCTTTTGCAATGTCTACATTGAGTGTTATAATGTCACTCTTTTCTTGCATTTTTTAGACGGTGCTTCATATGGTGCCAGCAATGCAGGTAAGAATAACACATCATTATATATCTTTTTGCTTTAACGATTCTAAACATAACGTCAGATCACCTTTGTCGTTCTTTGAGCATAATCTGAATAATTTGAAGTGTGAAAGCAATTTATTTGCCTATTCTGGTCTTGTTTATAACAGTAGAAAATCTATATTATCGAAAACATTAAAAAAAGAACCAAAGATATCGAAAATTAGAAATTTCATGAAGGCAAGTACATATATTTCTGGAAAAAATCTTCTTAAAAACAGGTAGCCCCAGCATAGGTTTTTTGCTATTTAGATAGCAACTCCCATATGTTTATATTAATAACCATATATTTTCAGCATTTATGTTATCAACTATATATCTTAGCTTGAGTTAATCAAAGCTAAATCTGTTTCAAAGTGTAGGCAGCCAAAATTTCATACCTGTTTAACTGATAGGCAATAGAACATAATATTTCTACATACCAGGTTGTGCACAGATTTGGCTGAAGAGCAAAAGGTGTTACAACAGCCAACTCATTAATCGGAAACCTCTAGTAAAGAATTAGAATATGTTCCCTTTTACTATCAATGCTATACTCTAAATGAACTACAAAATCTGTTTTAGATGCTTGCATCGACACGATCCACTACTGCCAATTTTACATAAAAAAGCAGTACTGTAACCATCCTAAGTTTGGTGAATACATGAAAAGAAACTGCCCACGATCATGTAAATTTTGCGAACCAGGTAAGCAAATTAAAGACTATTATTTCTTTGCCAACTCAAACAGCATTTATTTGAGATTTGGAAGAGCTCTCTTTAATTCGCATATAAAATAGCCTACATCTACCATAGGTGTTGCAACGCAGCCTCCACTTGTTACCAGACCTCCTGTTACAGGTAAAGTAATGCTTTAGCTGCTAAAAAACTTATCTTCACATTGTCCTCTGTGTCATCAAATTGAATACTGCCCGCGAAGGTAGCAGCTAGCTTCTTGTCAGAATGTTCAGTTAGGCAGGCTGCTAGATGATTACGCCTTCAGTTAGGCAGGCTGCTAGATGATTATGCAAATTTTCCTGTCTAATACGTCAGTACCTTGTCTCCCTGAATTTTTCTTTTGAAAATGAAAACAAACAGCCCTCCCACAAGAAGCTTTGAGTACATAACTGTAGCCAGAAAAATGGAAAAGCATTGGATACGGATTCAAAACGTAGACTTTATAAAATGGAAAATTATGTCTTCTTTATCGGTACAAGCTAAGAAAAACGAGCACTTTTGGCTGAGGCAAGATAATCTCTTACATATAAATCCTAGTTACGGGTATAAAATGCCATCCAATTTTTGGTGGTACAGAAATTAAAAATTACTGTGAGAAAATGTGTTTCACATCTTTTTCCTTTTCTAAGTTGTTTGAAATACCATCCAACTAATATGTTATTTTAATACAGGTCTTTTCTAATGTCTATGGGATTTTGATATTGAATTTTTGACAGGCAAATGTGGTTAGAGGTTAAATTGGTGAATTCTTTGAAATATCATTTGGTTATTAGAAATCTAGCCTTGTAAGATGTTTGAAAACAAGTCAATGATAAAGAGCACTAAGCTTTACCAAACATTGAAAAGAAATAATGAATGAAGTAACAATAAGAGATTTTCATCAATATATATAATAATGGATATTGTTTATTAACAACCAAAAATTGATATTCCTTTACTTTTGCAAATTTTATCGCTTGTCCTGCCTGAAAAAAGCAGGGTCTGCAAAAAATAGAAAATACTTTTAAAAACACATATGAAACCAAATAGGGGATGATTTTGAAAAAACCAAATTCAATAAACAACCTTGAAAACTTTTAACAAAAGCTAAAATCAGATGACAAAGTTCTGTTATATTTTAGCTCCATTTACGACTCCAGGTATGTTGGAAATAAATTTGACTTTTGTATGTAACTATCCTTTAAACAGTGCATATTTCAGAATGATTCATAATGATTTCTTCAATAACGGGGTGCTAAAATTTATTAACAACGATATCTAAAGCTATTGACCAAATGACTAGAGCTCTGTCTACATGACTAAAGATAAAAGGCTGCTTAAGAACCAATCAAAGTTGAATGAATTTAAAAATATGATGTTTGCTTTAAAATTCTATCTAGTGGGCCCACGGTGCATGGCTCCTTGTAATCATATCTGTCTCAAGGACGTGATAACTATACAAGCTTGCATTTTTAGACTGTATGGACACAATTCACTTCTGCAAATGGTACAAAAGCAAGGGATACTGCAAGGACGAAAGATTTGTTGATTACATGACAAAGAATTGCCCAAAGACATGCGAAATTTGCAAACCAGGTGCGAAAAGGGCGAAATTATTTGTCAACTCATTTGACTGAACATTTGCCAAATAATTTCGATAAATTCATGAAATACTTTTTATAATACTTTTAAATTTTGTATCTGAGTTAAATTTTGAAAATGCAGAAATAAAAACATTGAAAATGTAAAAAAAAAAATTACGTCCATAGATTATTCTGATCGAAATCACTCACACATATTCCCTATGATCCATTTAATTTGTTGATTTTAGAAGCAAATCTATTTTAATTTAGCATTCGAAGCAATAGAATGCTATAAGCCTAGGTCTTGTGTGGCGATCAGAAATTGTATTTATAGTAATACCATAAATTTCCCTTGGATGTCTTTTTAATTCATCGTCAGTGTAATAATCTCAATCATGTAGCAGTTTTTCCAGATGAAAATTGGATTATTTCAACATTTGCTATTTCTTTTTTCAGATGGCCCAGACGCCGGAAACCTTGACTCGGGTAAAAAATTACTTTTATTGGTCACTTTTTACATCTTAAAACGTTTGAAAATCGCTAGTGATTAGATTAAAGTCGAAAATTATTGTTTTCGAGAAAAATATCCAAAGAAGCAAAGCTAGAATAAATTTTGAAACAAACCAACTCACGAGAATGATTGCAATAAATTATGTTATGTTTACTGAAATTAGGAAATAGTTAGAAATTTTAAGAAATTATGTTATCTTTTAGCTAAAAAGTTCAAAAATGCCTATTAAAATGATGATAATTTATAGAAACCTCTTGGCAAGTTACGAAATGTCTCAAGTTAAGAAGACAAAGATTTTTTCCTGAAAGTAATGAGAGTCATTTTGTAAATGATGAAATCAACATGCTACATGTGTTTGATAATCGATTTGAACTGGCTGAATACGTTATCTATACATTACAATGGTATTTAGACACAATGCCATTATATCTTATTTTGTTTCTCCTAATCAGTTTTCCGTTTTGCAATTAGTTTTAACAACTAGATATCTTGGCTTTGACACCAGTGGCATTAAAGTCTTGGCATTAAAGGCATTTCAAATCGTACTTGGCAATCTATTATATGAATTTTCAAATCCTTAATTTCCAGGTGTATTTGCACCAGGAGAGGGTATGTTGATCTTATGATTGTTATTTTTGAGACTTGCCATACCAACAATCAGTTCTAAATGATAGCCTATTTTGAAGAAGTCCACTGCAATATAATTTGTTGATCTTTGCATATTAATTGACAAAACATATCATTAATAGCCTGTGATATTCATAGAAACATATGCTTAATGCATATGTCTTGCAGATACTCCGGATATCAATTTCAAAATTCTTTGTATTTTTAAAGTCGGAGGACGTTTTACACAAGAGTACATAGAAATACTTACAGTATACATTGGCACTTTTAACTCAAGATATTAAGAATAAAGCTGCAGGTCAAACAATCTTAATTTTCTGATCTGACAACATCCTAGCGCAAATTAAACGAAATTAATTTTCTAGATGCCTGTATGGACACCATTCATTACTGCAACTTTTACGTGAAGAAAGGATACTGTTCCAGCCCACCAGATGATCTTGTTGGAGATTACATGAAACGAAACTGCCCATTCTCGTGCAAGTTTTGCAAAAAAGGTAGGAGCTGAGATGAAGCTTAATCATTCGACAGAAAGATCGATATCACCTTATTTTCATTTGTGAAAGCCAAGGGCACTTTTATTTTACAAGGCAAAATCTTTTTTGAAAATATCAAGCCTAAAATCCTTTAGGTCATTAATTTCAAAATACTATTTTGTATAGATTAGTAAGATTGATAAAAGGCATTTTAGAAAGATCAAAGGCCTATGCATCTCATCCATTATTCTAATGCATACCTTAAATGCCATGAGGTTTTTTTTTAATTTCAGAAAATTAGTTTCTTATTTATTTTGAAGGTGTAGCAACACAACCACCACTTGTTACAAGGCCGCCAGTCACAGGTAAAAACATAAGTACTAAGTTGTATATTTGAAGAAACTCTTCCGTTATCTACTCTCTACCGTTATCGTGCTGCTATTGCAATTATCAAGTCACCAAGATATACATGTTGAAAATGCAATTCTCATGAAGACAAATTGAAATTAAGACTGATTGATAAATGACATTGTAACAATCAAAATTTACCCTGGTGTCTGTTGCTAAGTTAAAAAAAGATCTCAAGCAGCATTACATACTCAATCTTTTATCGATTACAATGAATGGGAGTTTCGAAGCAAAAGAAAAATTTCAATCATTGTGTGTGCTAAAACTTTTGGAAAAAAGGGTTTCTGAGCATATATTTCTCGTAAGCAAGTAATAGTTTGTAATTTTTTGTCTAATGAACTAAGCAGAAAGAAAAGTGTAACAACTGATTGAATTTTTTTCATTTTCAGTTCCCTTCACTACCCCAGGTTAGTAAAAAAATAAGTAACAATATTACTTTTGACAATATTATTGCTAGCCATTTGATCATGAGACCGACATCAAATCAAATACATGATTTAATTAACAAGTTAAAATGTTTACCTTCAACAACAAATGTGTATCATATTGAAAACAGAAAATTTTTGTGGCACAGAGTTTAAAGATGGTTTTTAAAGAAACAAGCATTTTTGGTCATAACAGCACTTCCTGCAATCACTTAACAATTGTGTCGAAGCCTGAAAATGAACTTCTGCTGTCAACACACAGTCTACACTAAAACCCGTTGGTTTCATATGTTTATGAGAACTCATTTTTCATTAGACTGCATGGATACGATCCACTTTTGCAACTGGTACAAAATGAAAGGATACTGTACGGATGACAGATTCATGGACTACATGACAAGAAACTGCCCAAAAACATGTGAGATGTGCAAGCCAGGTAAAAAAATAAGACAGCTTTCTTGTTTGGTAGACGAACACGAGAAAGTCTTATCATAATGAAGACCCCGTTTATACTGTGCCATTTATCATGTATTTCATCCGCATAAAACTTGTTCTGGTTGATTTGCGGTTACACTGTGCCGCATAAATTTTGTCCACTTTGCCCTGCCGCACAAATTTTGTCCACTTTCCCTCCCGTATACACTGTGCCGGATAACTGCTGTCACGTGACATAAATCATGCACAGAACGTCCAAAACAAAGTCATCTCTGGGCAACAAAGTAAGAACAATATTCCCGCCAACGTTAAAAGACTTGAAGACATTCTCAGTTCAGAATTAGCCGGTTCTCTTTCAGACGAAATTCGAAGATTTTTTCAAAACAAGTTAGGCAAAGTTAGTTTTAATAATCCGTTCTTTGAAAAAATTGACGCTGAAATAGCAAAGAAAGTAGGGAAAGCTGACAAGGATGCCAATTTTACGTAGACCAGCGAAGATACTGCACTTTTAAGACGAGCAAGATACGATGTGAATAGAATTTATCCGGATTAAAACCGTCTATACTGTGCCACAAAGCTATCCGGACTAATTCAATCCACTTTCCTAGGTGAACTAATTTTGTTCGGATAGCCGCTCTCAAATTCTATTCACACTCGTTGGTTTAGTGTAAATGCGACGCCTATCTGAACTAACTTCGATTCGGATAAAATTTATCCGCCACAGTGTAAATGGGGTCAAAATTTACCCTTTGTTCTTGGATTCAAGAACATGCACAGCAAACTAAACCATTTCTATGCACATTCTTTATCTCCAAATCAATCGAGAAATTGCTTTGCAGATTACCAGATTGTCCTTTCAAACTTTGCTCAAATCAACCATTAGTGCCCATCAATGTATTTAGATCGTGTTTAAAAAATGCTAAGGTGATAAAGCTCGAACAATAACTTTTGAAAGAGGGAATGACTCATCATGCGATATCTCTAAATTTTCGCAGAATCTTTGCAAAATGTTTACTTTAAACTTTAAACAAAGCAAAAGGTTTACTTGAAGTCTTTGCATAGATAAAAAAGTTCAATCTTAATCGTATTGGTACGCTTATATATGCACATGTAGAAGCTACTTTATCTCGATGCTTCTTTGATAAAGGCCTTTTATTTTTACGCAGATGTATACGCCCCAGGAGAAGGTAAGAAAATACGATTTCAAAACGATTTCAACTTTTCTCATAACATGCGCATCTTCATTTTCTTTGTCATTAAAACTCACGAAATCTGTTTATATTGTAAAACTAAAAAATTTCAAAATCTATAAATCATTCAGATCGCAGTTTAACAAATATCATTTGAAAAATTCTTCACATTTTTCAATCAATTCTTTGTTATTCCAAGGAAGATTACCTTTTAAAAAACGGAAAATCTTCTTGATCTGATTTCGCTATGTAAAGTTTTGCTTTTGATAATTTTGTAAAATTGTTTGTTTTTCAAGATGCATGCATGGATACCATTCATTTCTGCGACTTTTACGTCAAGAAAGGATACTGTTCCAGCCCACCAGATGAGCTTGTTGGAGATTATATGAAACGAAATTGCCCACTGTCATGCAAGTTTTGCAAGAAAGGTGTGCATTTCCTGCATAAAAGTTGCTCGATCGAATTCTTTGCTTTTTTCAATAATTGATATCTGAAGTATATTAAAGATACTATATTTTTTCTCTATTCTTCATTTAGCTTAAGATTAGACGAGTTGATGTCAACACATTTTGATTGACATAGAAATCAAAAAAAGTACATAAAACATGGTATAATTGGACCCCTATATGGCATAGTCTTTAATAGTCAACAAACTTTGAAACTATTGACATCATCCGTGGCTTAGTCAAATCATTTTTATCATCAGAATGTCGACTATGATAATACATCACTGTATTATCCTTTTTTAATAGAAGCTAATGTATATTTATTGTGGCTGTCTTACTGAATCTGTACAAAATCATTGAACATTTAAAAAAAAAGGAGTTTTCTAACATTAGAATTCAACAAATAACTGGAAAAGCTGCAGAGGTGATTAAACATTACAACGGTTATACCTTATTTGCTATTGATCTTGTTTTGACGGACCTATTGGTAAATGAAAATAGAAAAATATTTCAGTAAATGAGCTGTTTGTTTTTCATTCCAGGCGAGGCAACACAACCACCACTCGTCACCAGACCACCTGTCACAGGTAAGTTTTAAGTAGTTTAGACAATGTAGTCACAATATATTAGTCTTTTAATTCACTGTTTATCGAGGTGACTGTGCTACAAAAAGAAACAATTGTATTCAATGCACTTTAAATGAGTTTGATCAATGCAAGTCAAAACAAGATAAGAAACTGTAGTGATTGCATTGATTGATTTTATAACTTGAAAATTGCTAGTACATGTATTTCCATACAACTCGAATTATGCACTTGATACCTTAAGAAAGTAACAGCTAAAGCATAATATATACGATGGAGAGCTACATCACATGCTACAGTTTCATTCACAATCTATTTTTATCGAAGCATTTATTTAAGAATGTGATGTTTGTTAGAGAGCTTAAAGTAGCTAAAGTTTTCAGGACTTAGTTTAAAGAATCATGATTGCCACACATCCACAAATATGAGGAGTCTGGATGTACTATAACACAGCCCTGGTGAATGATGGAGACGTTACAAGTTGAGGATAGACAAAAAAAATTGAATTTTCCAAGTTGAACAGAAATAATCAAACTTAACACACAACGTTATCGCTTTAACTGACTTTCCAGCAAACAGTAAAACAGTTCTTCTACAAACCCTGTCTATAAACAAACCGTTTTATAACTGATAATGTTTTTGAAGCATCACTGAATTATAAACAAGATTTTAATTTCACTTCTTTCTAATTTTAGTACCATTCACAACCCCAGGTAACTGCTTACTTTCATTCGTTATTGATTCTATTTTTCTAGATAATTTCAATTGAAGAATGAACGGAATATCTAAGCTAACATAACTACTCTGTGGAAACAGTAGAATAATGTTTCAAAATTACGTTTATCTGATCAAAATATTAGGATTCTAGTTGTCCAGCAACTATTCCAGTCCATTTTCTTTAACTGGCTTTTCTTTAGACTGCATGGATACGATACACTATTGCAATTGGTATAAAAAGAAAGGTTACTGCACAGACGACAGATTCATGGACTACATGACAAGGAACTGTCCCAAGACTTGTGAAATGTGCAAAGCAGGTAAACTAAATCTACTTTTCTTAAAAAAAATTAAATCAATTATCTAACATAGCTTTTATGTAACTTTTTTGACGAAAGCTATAGATTTGGAGTTTAAGATTTTAGGAAACGTATAATAGATGTTTCAGTTAGATTATGTTTTTCAGCCTAGAGATGTAGCCACCCAGAAGGAAAATGTGTTCTCTTTGTGCTATTCTGGCAGCTTATGTACTATACAAAATTCCATTAATGAAAAAACATGGAAAATACTTTTTTGTTACGAAATTCCAGAGAATTGACACCAAAGAACAATGGTTTTTGCATCTTAAAGTTCAAATTCTACTAGGCCATGAATAAATACGTACTGTTGTGTTTCAAAATTCCACCATTTTGTTACCAAATTCCAGGGAATTTAACACGAAAGAGCCTCTATTTTAATACCAAGGCATAAATTCTGCTAGACGATGGAATGTGACTTAAGAATCGTACCAAATGGTTTAATCTACAAGCAAAATTCATCATAGTAGATCACAAACTTATTTGATATGTCAATAAATACCTGTTTGTGATCTTCTTCAGCTTTAAAGTCAATTGTGCCAAATCAATGACACGTAAAAAATAACGAATATCTTTTGACGAGCTTCATATATGGAATTTTATCTGCACTTATTCACATCATATAATTTGACCATTAATTTCTTTAAAGACTTTTGATAAAAAATTGATCTTCCATGCAGGTGCATTTGCTCCAGGAGAGGGTAAGTTGAAATTACGATTAATAATTAGCAAGAAAAATTACTAGTTATACTTAAAGACGCAATAAAGGAAAGTAAGAAAATTTGGAATCAGCAAAACAGAAGAGTAGAAGATATTTCTATTGCCTGCGAATTGCATTAATGAAAATATCAGAGTTGCAACTCCGATTTTTAAGCCATTTGCTTTTTCATCCTAACATTATAATGTTGACTTAGAGAAGGAGAACGGTATTAAATTTTTGAAATAATAGCCGGTTGGCAAGAACATTAAGAGCTTAAAGCCTTCAAAAAAGCTTATAACAATTAAGTAGTGTTTCTTACAGCAAAGCGTATACAGCTTTGCCTCTCTGGCATCAAACACTTTATGCTTCGTTGCCTCTCTTTACACAGTAAACACAGGACCGAACTTGGTCGAACTTACACACAATGCCACGATTTGATTCAATATAGAAGAAATTCAAAGACCATCCTAGACCGTAAACAGTATGATTTTTAGGCATGCAGGACTCTTTGTTATGCAAATATTTTACCAAATCTCACCAATCAAAACTCAAGTTTTCACATATTTGTGCGGCACGAAAAGTCTGTAAACACTATGTTAGATTACTGTGCCGCACAACTGCTGGCAAGAGAAGAAAGTGGACGAGGTTGAAAGTTGTGAATTAGAAGAATCCCAATTTTCTTTATCCATACGGAAGAGGTGCACAGGAAGTGTACACTTCTGAATCTCAGGATATTTTGTCTCAACAGCGTGTTTGGATTTGCTGGAAAATTTGGAAAACCTTTTAAAAGGGAAAAATGTTTAACTGAAAAATTTGAAAGTTTCAGGGCGCCAGTCCCGTCGCCACCCTCAAAACTACTACAAGGCCTGCAAACCTCGTTGGTAAGGCAACTTCCGCTCCTAAAGATAAGTAAGGGCGTCCATTAAGGCGTTTCATCAATCAAAGTGTATCAGTCTTGTTTAGCGAGACAAATCGCAGTTAGAAAGTTAACGCTTACAAGACATCAAAATAATATTCTAGACAAATCAAGATGACTTTCTTGAAAAAAGGCGAAATTATTCCTTTTATTTATAGTGGTTCCAATAATCGACATTGTGAGCTTTAGGGTTTTTTGCCTTTGAAATTAAACCTAGTTGCTCTGGTTCCTGGGGGGAGGAGGGGGCTGGGTCCCTATCAAGGCTCTACCCTTGACCACGAGGGAGGCCCCCTAGACAGCCTGCTGGGTAGTGTTTATGTGCGACCGTCAACTTTTATTCTGCATCCGCCCCTGAAGTCGTCGACTTAACTAAATATATCGTGAACCTAAATTTGGTGGAGATCCTTAAAAGCTATTTTCTCTCTAGATGCATGCATGGACACCATTCATTACTGCAACTTTTACGTCAAGAAAGGATACTGTTCCAGCCCACCAAATGATCTTGTTGCAGACTATATGAAACGAAACTGTCCCTTATCGTGCAAGTTTTGCAAAAAAGGTTGGTACTCTTGTCAAACTAGTTATAAAATGTGTAGATAACATTTACTTAATATAGAAACACTCTTGCCTAAATATGTTTTTTACCATTTTAGGACATGTTGAATTACGTTTTCTAAGTTTTTTCACATCTTACCTGCATCAGTTAACATATACGATTTCTAATTTGAATAGTACAAACTCTTACTTCATGCTATGTTGACGGAGATGAACTTTTCTAGGAGAGGCCACGCAGCCTCCACTCGTTACCAGACCTCCAGTGACAGGTATGAAAATAGACTTTTAATCCAACATAAGCCAGATTTCCTTGAATTTTATTTGATTGGAACAGCAACAGAACTGCAAATTTAGCTCCTAACGGTTAAAGTGACCTGCCAAAGTTACAACTGCAAGGTCACATATTTCACTGTATAAAATTCTACCGTGCTTTTAAAGATTGTTGCGATTTAGTGCAATGTTACGACTGCAAGTTCACATATTTAAATGTGTACAATAAACTGTGTTTTTCTATAGATTGGTGTCAATACTGTGATAGATTTTGACAAATAGTGCTATCCTTTTATTATGGTTTTTGTTTGACCAAAATTTTATGAACTATCGAAAAAATAATTATGTTTAATTTTTCTTTTTAGTCCCTTTCACCACACCAGGTATGCTTTTTGGTGTATTAAAATAGTTTACAATTGCTTGCAATTAAATAATACATTGGAATGAGTATAGTTTATGTTTGGAGCTTTCGTATCCCAGGAAACTTTCTGGTTAGCCAAACATCTCTAGTTCTCCTGACGAATGCAAATTCGCTTTAAAAAGGTAATTTTGATCCGTCAGATTGTATGGACACCATTCATTACTGCGCCTGGTATAAGCAAAAAGGATATTGCACAGATGACAGATTCATGGACTACATGACAAGGAACTGTCCCAAAACCTGTGAAATGTGCAAAGCAGGTAAAATAACTCTGCTTCAATTCAATAAATTAAATTGATTATTAATCCTAGCATCTAAACTATCAAATCAATTTTAAGACTAAACTTTTGTCTAGCCTATTTGATGGAAGCGGTAGATTTACTGCTAAAGATGGCATCAAAAGTTAGCAGTGAAGCAAGTGTATCAACTTGTATAGTAATGGTTCAGTTTAGGGCTGTCCAAACCTTCGGATATTCCTATTCGGTTATTCGGCTTAAAATTTAACGAATATTCGGTTATTCGGCGAATGTGGGTGTGGCAAAATGGGTGTGGCAGGGTTGGGGTCAAAATCTGCAATCTGAAAATTTATTGTAATTTGTTAAAAATGACCAACAGCTAATCAGTCATTACTATTCGATAAGTCAGAACCATTAATTTTTCTTGTTTTCCTTTTGACATTTCCTGTGTTTTACGTAACTTCAAAGGGTGTGCTGCAAAGCAATTTTCAAAACGATTTTTTGTCAAAAAAAAATGTTTTCTCGAACCTTCCCTAGCATTAGTTGCCCCTAATGGCCAGAAATTCAGTATCATATTAACAAGAAACCATAGTCGTACGTTTTCAAAAAGGGTGTTTTCCAACATTTTTAAAAGTGAAAAGCTTTCTAGCACGGGCTTCAACACAGGTTGGGAAGTGGAGGGGGGGGGGGCAAAAGAAAATTTAACACTCACAACAAATGATTTTGTGAAAAGTTATATTATTCTGCGAAATAGTGGTAGGGCCATAGCCCCCCGGCCTCCTCTTCGTCGGAGGCACTGTAGCACAAACATTTTCCGAGGAAAAGCCCCATGACCCCCACCCGCAACCCACGCTCCACTCCCCCTGCCCCCGTCCAATCTTGCTTTATTGTCTTTGTAACTATTTCTTGGGATTGCGATTTTTGAAGAAGGCCCGTATCCATGAAACTCTCTCTAAGATTGAAGATAGGAAATAGAGATTCGTTTGTAACCTAATAATCGTACTATCCCAACTATTTGCTTGTAACCGAATATTCGCTTTGGACTTCAGCTAACCGAATAGTGAAACAGGTAACCGAATACCGATTATTCGACCTTCGGCGGACAGGCCTAGTTCAGTTATATCAGGTATTTTAGCTAGAGATATAGGGATCCAGAGAAAATTTGATGTCTTTGAGCTACTCTGACAGCTTATTTATAATACAAAATTCTATTAATGAAAAAACATGGAAAATAGTTTTTTGTTACTAAATTCCAGAGAATTGGCACCAAAGAACCATGGTTTTTACATCTTAAAGTTCAAATTCTACTAGGCCATGAATGGAAACGTTCTGTTTTGTTTCAAGAATGGTGCCAAGTGCTTTAATCTGCAAACCATTTTCATCATAATAGATCAAGAACTTTATTTGAAATATCGGTAAAAGCCTGTCTGTGATCTTGTTCAGCTTTAAAGTCAATTGTGCCAAATCAATGACATGTAGAAAATAATAAATATCTTTTGACGAGCTTCATACATGAAAACTGTATCAGCACGTATTCAAACCATATAATTTGACCCTTAATTTCTTTAAAGACATTTGATTAAGAAATGATTTTCAATGCAGGTGCATTTGCTCCAGGAGAGGGTAAGTTAAAATTACGATTAATAATTAGCAAGATAAAATAATTAATATACTTAGAGACACAATAAAGGAAACTAAGAAATTTTAGGATAAGCAAATAAGAAGATTATAAGTTATGACTGTTGCCTGAGAATTGTATTAATGTAAAAAGCAGTGTTGTAATTCAGATTTTTTAGTCTTTGTCGTTGTCTCTCCTAACATACCGATATTGACTGAGGAAAGGAGAACGGTACTAACTTGTTGAGATAGTAGCAGGGTTGGCAAAATCATGGGAGGCTAAAAGCCTCTAAAAAAGGTTAATACCAATTGTTTCCTGTTCCTTACCGCAAAGCGTATACAGATTTGCCTATACGGCATTAAACGCTTTATGCTTCGGCATAATGCACTAAACGGCTGGATATTATACTTTAAAATAATACTTGCTACACAACAGCATGAAAGATTTTGAGAGTGTATTCAGGAATAATTCAGAAATAACGTTTCTGAGAAATATTACTATATAAATCCTCTAAATGTTAATAATAATTCAAAATAATATTGTCTTTCAATTAAATTTCTTCCCAATTTTTGACATTTTTGTTCAATTTCCTGATCAGATGCCTTCTCTTTGTGAAGCATTTAACAGTTGGCGATAACTTCTTCTAGCATAACTGCAGTCCATTCTATATTCTGCATCAGCTCCATTTTTGTAGCCTCTATCAAAGAGGAAAATTAGCCACTTTAACAACATTAATGAAGTGCTTGCAGACTTCAGTTTTATAAAATAACATTCAACCGAATTAGACTAAGATGAAAATATATTAAAAAATCGGTAGAAATCGACATATTTTCTAAATATCTTGTGAGCGTAGATTCGTTTGAGATCTTTAAAAGCCATTTTTTCTCTAGATGCATGTATGGACACCATTCATTACTGCAACTTTTACGTCAGGAAAGGATACTGTTCCAGCCCACCAGATGAACTTGTTGGAGATTATATGAAACGAAACTGTCCCTTATCATGCAAGTTTTGCAAAAAAGGTTGGTACTCTTGTCAAACTAGTTATAAAATGTGGAGATAGTTTCTTCGAATATTGATTCTTTTGCCTCAATATGATTTTTACGATTTTAGGACATGTTGAATCACGTTTGTTAAGTTTTTTACACATCTTTCATGCATTAGCTATCATTTATGTTTTCTAAAATGAATTGCAGAAACTTTTTCTTCATGCTATGTTGACAGAGATGAACTCTTTTAGGAGAGGCCACGCAGCCTCCACTCGTCACCAGACCTCCAAGGACAGGTATGAAAATAGACTCTTAATCTAACTAACATAAGCTAGATGCCTTTGAATTTTTTATTAAAACAACTATAAAATTACAAAATAGGCACTTATCAGTTGAAATTACAAGCAAATGTTACGAGTGCAAGTTCAAATATTTAAGTGTATAAATTTGTATGATGCTATAAAAGATTGGTGCGATTTTGTGGGATGTTACGATTGCAAGTTTACATATATAAATGTGTACAATAAACTGTATATTGTTTTAAAGATTTGTGTCAATAATGTAATAGATTTTGAAAAATAATGTTATCCTTTCATTTTGGTTGTTTCTTGACCAAAATTTTATGAACTATTTGAAAATAATTATATTTACTTTTGCCTTTTAGTCCCTTTCACCACACCAGGTATGATTTTTAGTATATTTGTGTAGTTTAACAAAATAAATAACATTAAAATGATAATCGTTGTTGTTCAGAGCTTTCTTATTCTATAAAGATTTCTGCTTAGCCCAAACTTTTCTAGTTTTTTTTGCTGATGCGAATTCGCTTTTGAAAAGTAATTTTTGTCTGACAGCTTGTATGGACACCATTCACTACTGCAAATGGTACAAGCAAAAAGGATATTGCACAGATGACAGATTCATGGACTATATGACAAGAAATTGTCCAAAAACTTGCGAGATGTGCAAAGCAGGTAAACTAAATCTACTTTTCTTTAGGAAATTAAATTGATTATATAACATAGCTTTTATGTAACCTATTTGATGAAAGTGGTAGATTTAGTGCTCAAGATAATGGCAAAAGATAGCTGCGTAGCGAGCGTAATCACTCGGATAGTATGGGTTCTGTAAGATGAGGAATTTTAGCTAGAAATATAGAGATTCAGAGAAATGTGTTGTCTTTGAGCCACCCTGACAGCTTATGTATCATACAAAATTCCATCAAAGAAAAGAAATGGAAGAGAAGTTGGTTTTTAAGTTTATATGAAAAACAAAAGTCCACCATTTTTGTTACCAAATTCCAGAGAATTAAACACCAAAAGACCATGGTTTTAACAAAAAAAGTTTAAATTCTGCTAGACCATTAACTGAATACGTTCAATTGTGACTCAAGAATGGTACAAAATAGTTAAATCTGCAAACCATATTCATCATAATGGATCAAAACTTTTACCTGGAATTTCGATAAATGCCTGCCTGTGATCTTCTGCAGCTTTAGAGCCAAGGTTGCAAAAACAATGAAACGTAGAAAATATTGAATTTCTTTTGACGAGCTTTAAATGGGCAATTCTATCAATGCTTATTTGAATCATATAATTTTATGTATTTTTTCTTTAAAGATTATTGATAAAAAACAATTTTCCATTTAGGTGCATTTGCCTCAGGAAAAGGTAAGTTCAAATGACGCTTATCAATTAGATATACTTAATGATGAAATAAAGGGAAGTTAGAAATGTTTGGAAACAGCAAGATAACAATTAAACGATATGATTACAACAATCCAGCCTACAGCCTCATTTTGAAAAAATTGTTAATTTTTTTGTTCAAAATTTTCTGACCTCAGATTCGGCATCAGAGCACGGATTTTAGTCTACTGTCTAAATTTAATTATTCTATTGCTCACGATATTGATTTTATGACGATATAAAGATAGATTTTAACAACACTAAAGAAATGCTTGTAGACTTTAATTTTATAAATGAACCTTATATGAAATTAAACTGCAATTTATCTTCAGACTGTTATATAATAAAGAAATTCAGATGGTTAACCAAACTTCTCTCGTATACCTGGCTGATGCAAATTCGCTTTTAAAATGTAATTTTGATCTGTCAGATTGTAAGGACATCGTTCCTAACTGCGATTTGTACAAGCTAAATGGATTTTGCTCAGATGAAAGATTCATAGAGTTTATGAGAAGAAATTGTCCAAAAACTTGCGATATGTGCAAATCAGGTATGTAAGGTAGTTTATTTAGAAAACTAAAACTACAATCAAGCAAAAAAGGAAAGGACAAGGAGAAAAGGAATCCGTCATCTGTGATTCGGTGAAGCAAAATATAAAACATGATCGATAGAACAGAAAATCGTTGTTGCAGTAATCTTACTACAAGTGACCTTGAAAACCTTTGTATAATTTACGAATGTCCATCACTTATTACCAGAAATATTTAAAATCACCATGCTAATTTGACTTACTCAAGAATCATAATTCAATCCCTTCAAAGGAGACCTTGTTATTCATTTCCAAAAAATTTCATTCCTGAAGCAAGTATTTTAGCATTTAAACAATTATTTTTCTAGCAATAGAAAACTTTGCTCATATAAAACATGCTATAATTCTTTCCCTAGGAGTTTTCGCCCCTGGTGAAGGTAAGAGTATATTCTTGACATTTTTGATTCAACAAACACAAATTCAACTATTTCTAAGATAATTCGTCTTACAAGATCTCTTTGGCCATCACTGATTTTGGCATTTCTATAGCCAAAGCTTAATGAATTTCAAAACTTCTTAATGAACTTTTAAAAAGAGCTGTTTCAGCTTTGTTATCCTAGCAGTTGAATAGTAGATGGAAGCTGACAAATTAAATTAATACATCTTCAACAAGCTGGAAGTCAAAAAAGCTTGGGCGTGGCATAAAATTTTGACCTTCAGTTTCATGTTTTGACCTTACCCGCGGATTTGGACCGAAGGAACTTGAACCCAACGATATTTTACTAATTATTTATGCATGATGACCTGTCAGATCTAATGTCTGTTTTACAGGAGGAGGGGGGGGGGGAGGGTGAGCGAACATATTCAAGATTGAATTTCAAAAATGTTGATTATTTCTTAAATAAAAGTAACAACGATTTAGAAATATGTGATACATTTTTTTTACACAATTTTTTTTCAGATGCATGTATGGATACTATTCACTACTGCGACTTTTATGTAAAGAAAGGATATTGCTCAAGGCCTGAAGGTGGTATTATTGGCGATTACATGAAACGAAATTGTCCCTTGTCTTGCAAATTCTGCAAAAAAGGTGAGTATTCACCATTCCTATGGACACATCAATTCTGTTGAGGGTATTTTACAATTGCTAAGACCAGGTTGCACACTTGGCATTCAAGGAAGACTTTAGTATATCTAATGCCACAATATTTTATTTGATGTCTTTAAACAGTACAATATATTGATAAAAATCATAAATTGAATGAGGAATGATCTGATAGAAGTTAAGACAATACTTATTGTCAGGGAAGATAGCAAGATATGATACAGAAATAAAAATTTTATATTAAGCCAGAAGTAGGATCGATAAAAATTGGTGACACTTATACTTGTTTTTTCCTCAGGTGTTGCCACGCAACCACCACTTGCCACCAGACCTCCAGTTACAGGTATCAGATAAAATGATTATTTAAGTTAGATGGGTTATATTATTTAGTGCAAGCGCAAAAGGTTTTGTTTAACTTTCAAGAATAATACCATTTTCTTTCTCTTTTGCTTCCATACGTGCAGATAGTAAAAGGACTGATGTAAACTGAAATTTCTTGTATAGATACTCCAAAGTCTAAGTTTGTCATCCTCACAATGCTGGATATATGCGATTGAAATTTTAGGCAAGAGCAACACTTTCTTTTTGACATGTTTTGTTATGCCTTGGCAAAACTAAACAAATGTTGGCATAAAACATTGTCCAAGACTGTTTGATAGATCATTATTCGTTTGGCCATCGTGTTGTAAGATGTTCGCAGAGGTTTTATGATATTCAATTTTCATCAAAAATTCCGTAAAACATATATCTTTGTCTCATGTTTGACCAACAATTTTGTAATCATTTCACAAGCTCATAAAACAATGCAATACTGGTGTATAAAATACATGCTCTTAAGCATGACGTGATCAAAAGTGCTATAACTGACAAAAATATTTGAATCGCTGGACAACCTTGACAAACAAGCTACCCTAGGATATTTGCAGTAGCGAGGACATTAAAATTAGTTGCAGCAGTATCTCTACAGCATTAATTTCGTAAAACTCGTGCGTAAAACAAGATACTTAAAATATGCTTAACTGAGAGCATTCATCTAAAGTATTCCTGTATTATCAAATGTTTTTTAACATTTTTCTTTTATTCTAGTTCCATTTACAACACCAGGTAAGCAAGTATTTTACATAAAACACATTTTTATCTAATTGGTATCTTTCCTAATCCTCTTCTAATTGGCTAGAAGGAAATTTTTTCATGGTTTATTTTTCACTGATTGTCATTTTCAGACTGCATGGATACAATTCATTTTTGCGATTGGTACAAGAATAAAGGCTACTGCACAGACGATAGATTTATGGACTACATGTTCCGAAATTGTCCCAAAACATGTGATATGTGCAAACCAGGTAAAAATGTAAATCTATAAAGAATAGATGACCTGGATTCTAAAGAAAGACTGAGTTTGAATCAGCTTTACATTACATATAGAAATATGCATAAGTGCTAATGTTTGTAGCATTCGAGGCTTGACTTAAGTCGAACCGGATTTTGATTGCAAAAGTGCATTCAAAAATAGGTGGAGATAAATCTACTAAAATGTCAATAAGGTTTTGTTACCTTCATCGACATAACAACGTACTCGACATTACAACATCATTCCTTAAGCTTTAGTACTAGTAAAAGATTTAACAAATAATCCAAATAAATGTATATTGGATAGAATATTTTAATGATGAAATTATTTTTCAATCATATTGAATATTAAAATGTATCATAGCATTGTGCAGAAAACGCATCTGATGTTAACCTGCAGATTTATCTTTGGCATAACAAGTACAATTCTTTTTTTCTAGATGTATTTGCATCAGGAAAAGGTAGGGCTAGGAATAAAAAAATTCTAAAACTGTTGGACACTAGCATAAGACTGAGCCTAGGTCTATCTCTTGGTATTAGAATAATTGACGTTAAAATTCATTAAACACATATCGAAGCAGATATCGATGTTTTCAAGAAGAATAGTTGAAGAAATAATTATCTAGTGAATTTGATTATTTACCAGGCTAGTTTACGAGAAATAAGCTGTTAGAAATTAGCGTTAGAAAACTATTTCTTTTGCATTTGTGATATTTTAGACTATGCATTTGTGATATAGTAGTCTAAAATATCACATGCAAAAAGAAATAGTTTTCTAACGCTAATTTCTAACAGCTTATTTCTCGAGATATGTAGAGTAGAGTAAATGTAGAGCAGATATGTAGAGCAGATATGTAAATTAAATATATACAGAAACAATTGAGCATCATATGAGACCTGATGTTCTCATAGCAGAGGTATTAATTGTATAGCTCCTTGGCGTGTGCCCTTGTTTCATACACTGAAGAAACGGGGCCAATGTGTGAAACCAAAATTTCACTGCTAAGACTTAATTTAAACTACTTCTAATTTTCACTAAACTTTCCAAGCTGACATAAAAAACGAAATCTTGAGGCATTAATTTGCCCAGCTTTATAACTTATAGGTTATTATAAAGGGTGTCTCTTTATATTGTGTTTGTTGCATAATCTTTCTAGATAACTAAACGGGCAAAATTCTTAACTGTTAGTTTGTTGGTCCTTTATCAACATCAGAAGTTAGAGGTCGCTGATTGGAGACAATAATTCTTATAAGGACTTTATGATGATTTCCTAAACATTCGAAAACTCTGACACGATAATTTATTTTTTCAGATTCCTGTATTGATACAATCGGACACTGTGATTACTATGTAAAGAAAGGCTATTGTACACACAAACGATACGCCAGCTACATGAAGCGAAACTGTCCTAAGTCTTGCAAATTTTGCAAACCAGGTAATATGTACATATTGTATGGACACCATGGCCATATTATATCATTTTGGATTTTGGAAATCTAGCATCAATCTGTTCCATAAACATTGTTTAGTATTTACGATACGTCCGTATGCAATATTGAAAATATCAGTTAGACGATAGTTTTTGCATAGAACCAACTTCCTGACGATATATCAAGGAAAGATTTGTTTGCATTTTGAAGTAGAATACATTTCATTGTGTATTTGACAAATAAAGCACTAAATATGCTATTAACATAAATAAAAGATGATTTTAGTAAGTATTTGACAAAGATCTTTTGTATTAAAGGGCACTCCAATATGACACTAAATAATTGAATTCGTTGATAAATACTTGCTGCAAAAGAATTTACCAAAGTACTCAGTTATTTGGTGCCATATTGAAGAAGGATTTTTTAAATTTCTTTTCGAATATTCTGATAATCTGTATGTCTATAATGCAATCGATTTAATTGAAAACAAAAATTGTCTCATTTAAATGCAGGTGAAGCAACTCAGCCACCTGTAGTGACAAGGCCACCAAGAACAGGTATGACTGAGATGAACATCAGCAGTTTTTCAATTATGCAGAAAATAATATAACATACTACAACATACTTAAAGCTTTTTCGTCTGACACTCCTCAGAGCATAAAACGTCAGAATAGGTTCCGAAAAAACACGATGGAAAAATATATACCCAGTTATGTTGTAAATATAAGTATGTTGTAAAATGTTTGCTTTTTTCAAAGCCATTTTCAAATTCTGTACCGCAAAAAAATTGTTCACAATATAACATACCTGAAAACTGAAATTGTTCTGGGCTTCACTGCAACTTGAAACATTATTTGCTTTACAACCCAAGCACATCTATTTGCATGTAATTGCCAGCATCAATAAATCTATCGTTAGATATTTCAAAGATACAAATACATTTTGGTATTTTTTTGAGGAAATAAAAATTAGCTAATAATAACGAGCTGATTTTATGTATATTATCTTTAAATCAATATCGTCTCTCATGATTTGCATTTTCTTCTTCAACAGTGCCCGTTACAACATCAGGTATATTCTAGATTTTATCAATTTTCATGTCATGGCTAATTCTAAAATATATTGCCACCTTCTTTCGAGGGATATTGGATAAAAAAATTCCACAGCTTGAAGCTGAGATAGCGGAACTGCTCCAAATTCAAATAGCTAAAGCAAGTTATACATAATTCTGGAAATTTTACCGAAATTTTGTACTAAAAACAACATATATTAGAGTTTTAATTTTTTTTCCTTTTTGTAAACAATATCGTCACTTGCAAAGCAACAAGATTGGGCTGTGATGATAGGAGTACCTTAAAAACATGTGCAATAAAAGCATTCCACCATATTGCAAGATTTCATTAAGATGAGCGTAGAGTTATTTACGTTTTGTTTAGAATTCTAGAACTGATCATTTCGTCACTGTTATAAAATAATATACTAAATGCTGTGGTCGAAAATTTTTGAGCTGCAACAGGTCTCAAGGCGAAGGCCACTTCTTGATATGTTGCCACTTAATTCAATCGGGTAAATGTGTCACAGATCGTCAAGACACTCTTTTCCAATCCATTGCAATGTAGTTTAGGGAAAGATAATGCAGTAAAATGCTTAAATCAATATTTTACGTTTCCAAGATAGACCTGTACAAATAAAACCAACGTTTCCAAGATAGACCGGTACAACCAAGTGCCAAAAATGACTGGCGTAAAGTATGCAACTTTTCCATAGAATTCAAGACCAATAATGATCGACTTGGTAACATCTAAATTTCATCTTTCCTACGTTTTTTCTATCTTTTCTTGCATAAAAGTATAGAATAAAATAGCCCTTCATTGCTTCACAAAAATTGTTTAAATCTAGATTACTATGTCTTTTACAATGCTGTTGCCATTTCTCGTTTGTCAAACCCTGTGTAATACCTTTGCTCAATGATAGAAATTTTGCCTAAAAGTGGAAATAGTAGAGAATAGATATTTTGATTACAAAGAATCAGGTATTTTGGTGTTCTGCATAATCTGAGCAAATTATGAATTGAAAGATAGATCAAGAAGCTTATAGATCAGACAATGATTCTGCTATTTCACGTCAATTTCAAGTAAAATTCGATACAAATGCGCAATACTAATTCAAATTGCCATTCTCGTGTAGCATTTTTTTGTAGACTGCATGGACAAAATTTCTCACTGCAAATATTATCAGAAAAAGGATTATTGCACACAACAGTTTGTAAACTACATGAAACGAAATTGCCCTAAGACATGTGGGTTCTGCACTCCAGGTTTGTCAATTACACTAAATAAAATCCAATCCAAGAATCTATGAAAATTCATTTTAACATGGATTTAATACCTTGATTAGGACAGTAAATTTCTTTACTTAATAATTTTTATACATTTGCAGATACAGAGAATCTTATTCAAGACGGAATTAGGAGTTTAACTTAACTTTACGTTTTATTTTTTTGTAGGAGGTACAAAAAGACCAACAAATGCCCCAGCAACGGGTGTTGTCACGAATCCCCCTTCGGCAGGTAAAGGTTTGAATGAAATTTAACAAAATGATAAAAACCACTCAAAACTCATTTAGACTGTGTATTTCATATCAAGGAAAATCAACATACATTTGTAGTTTATAATCATATCCATCGAAAAAATATGATTTAAAGAAGATTCAGATAAAAATATTTTTAAATATCTTTGAGCAATTTCCGAAATCAAGGTTGATCCTGATCGTTTATTTTTAATCCTGTGACTTTAGCTTTACAAATGAAAAGTTTTCGAAGTTTCCATTTCCATTACAGGAACATGTGGAATGCCAGATATTGCTCAAAGTAGAGTTATAGCGGGTGAAGACGCCAAAAAAGGAGCTTGGCCTTGGCAAATATTGATGTTATTCATGAACAGCCCTATGTGTGGAGGAGCGCTCGTTGCACCAAACTGGGTAGTAACAGCTGCTCATTGTGTGTCCGGGAAGAGCGCAATGCGATTCAAGATCAGGTAGGACATTCAACTTTGTCAAACGATATATGAATGTATCAAAACCAAATTGATACTGCCGATGACTTGCTAGATACTGTGTGGTAGCTTGACTTGAAATTCGAAGCTAATTTTAAAGACAATTGAGATTACTTAAGCCACTTAAGCCATTCTTCAATAAAAAGTGGCCAATCAATGAGCTTTATTCGACTCTTAAAATAACTGACACTCCTAAAATATTGTGAAAATTAGGCGTCTTTTAATTCAATTTCAGGGTTGGAGAGCATAAATTCACAGTTTCGTCAGAAGGGAAGCACCAAGATATTCAAGTGCAAAAAGTCATACCACACCCACAATACTCAAGACAAACTCTGAACAACGATATTGCATTGATGAAATTATCCTTACCTGTAACATTTGGGAAATATGTGAAACCAGTTTGTTTGCCAGACCACGACCAGGAGGTCCCTATTGGAACAAAATGCTTTATAACAGGTATCACAATTTACAGAATACAGCCATTTGTGGACCCAGTAATAATGGTTGATAACTAGGCTAACTGTGCTTCTATCCTCGACCCCAGGGTGTGCCACTACCTATAGAAGTAAACATACACAATCCAAGGTATATTAGTCTCGACGCATGGAATATGTGGCATAACGCTGTGAATGCAAATTAGTAACTTGTCACTTTCAAAACCTTTTATCAAATTGCACCAGTTTTTTAATCTCTTTTTTGTTCGCTCTTTCGTCATTCCATCAATACAAACAATTCTTAACTTCCGAAATACAGGGAATTCTTTTGCATATTTTTATGGGACAAACAATGAGGAAGATTTCCATAAAAATATCTTTTTTTTCTTTTCAAGTACTCTCACTTCAAGCTTGTTTAACATTAAAAACTTACCATTGAACTTATCTTAAGTTTGCTTTACTTAAAATCAATACTTTTTAATAGACAAAACAGTGAATGAAACCCGGTTATGACAATGTTAGAAGTCATATATTCAATGTTCCTCCTGATTTTAGCGTCAAATACTTTAACAAAGTTTATATGGCTGTCGAGCAATACAAATTAAGTTAATAGATTAAGAATGCTTAGAAGCAGTATCGATTTTTGGTTAAATTTCATATGAAAATAGAAATAAATCTACAAGCAATTTAAATATCTGCAGTCTTGTTCGATTCGTATGTAGCATTACTTTACGAGAATGAATTTACATTGAATTGCAGATGTGTGATTTAAAAGAATATGTAATAAATTTTATTTTTGTCTGAAATTGTTAATTAGCTTTCTTCTTATGTTTATTAGGTTCATTTATATCAAATTGTTTACCAGCTTTATGGTTTATATCTTTGCTATGCTGTAAAGATAATTTTCTATATTTCCTAGGAATCTTGATATCAAAAGATATATATATTTATACGCCATAAGCCAAACGGGTCGACGTAAACTTTAAAGAAGCCAATGTCGTAGTGCTTTGGAAAAATTAACGATTCATGGTTTTTGCTGTGGTCTTGTAGCATTATGCGTGGTATTGAAATGTTAACAGTGGATAAATATTTTCTAGGATGGGGAAAGATAAAGCACCCTGGAAGAATGCATCACACTTTGCAGCAAGGGAAAATGCCGGTTGTGAGCAATGATAAATGTTCTAGTCTTAATACAAAGAACCTTGGAATAAAGGTAAATATGCCAATTTTTCTAAAACACACTCCTCTAAATGATATGAAATTCAAAAACAAAGTTTATATCTAAAACCCAGAAATGTATCCTATCATATTATGCTGAAAATATTCGATTTGCAGGAGCACCCAAAGTCACTATCAAGGAGTGATAGGATTGCTCTGAATATTTCCATTTGATCATTAAAACATTTTCAAAAGATATGTCACAATCGGCATTAGGTTTTGCAACCTGTCAAAATAATTTTGTTCCACTGTGGTGCTTTATTGCTTAACAACTTGATTTTACTTCTGAAGTTATAACATCTGAATTGGGAAAATCGTGCGAAATAAATGGGAAATTGCGTTAATCGGGAAATGAAATGGGCGGTGATACCGAGAAAATGAGAAAATGGATAGAGAAGGGCCTGTTGATCAATTCAAGGAGGATTTGGAACTTCAATAAAGTGCAAATTATACATATTTTCAAGCCCATTATTACTGGAATTAAAATTCATAGTTCTGATTATTGAAATAATATTCTCCAGATAACGGAAAATATGGTCTGTGCGGGTCATGGCGGTTCTACTAGAGTGAGCGGTTGTCATGGTGATAGTGGAGGCCCATTTGTTTGCCAGACTGGACCTAATGGCAGCTGGGTTCTTCATGGTGCAGTCAGCTGGGGATCTGGACGCTGTGATGCTACACAGGGCTATACCGTTTTTGCAAGGGTTTCAAAATATAAGAAGTGGATTGATCAAATGATGGCCAGAAACTAAATTGCTGCTTTTATTTTACTTTTCATTACAATTCATAAATACAATTGAAATGAAATTGAATGTTAAACAAGATTTGACTTGAAAACATCTGACAACTACAAAATTGAATATGCCTCATTTCTTTTTTCTCACCTAACTTTCTTCATAAGTGCGTTGTACTCAAGCAGCTAACACAAATTAACTTAGTTGTTTACTTTTAACTTTCATATGCCTTATTTTGAGTCAAATAAATATTGTACTTGGGGAAATGGAAAAGCAACTGAATAGCACATTTATATGTTCATTTATGTAATTTCTCTAGTTGGCAACCTTGGGAGAAAAGTAAAATTCTAAACGAGTATTTTGTCGAATGTGAAATAAAAATGAAAAAAACTCAATTGAATAACTTCACAGTATCAGTAAGTAAAGTGAAGATCCTTGTGAATCACGGAACAAATCTATTGACTTTTAAGTAGCAAAAGCAGGTAATATGTTAGTAGTTATTAGAAATGAAGCTTCTATCCGCACCAAGGAATGTTAGAGAGGGTTTATACAATCCTTATACAATCCATCCACATGCTCCTGATGTTTGATCACCTAAGAGTTGATTAAAAAAAATTAGTATAATCTTTCAGAAAGCTGGATGTCTTCGTTTCTACACTAGCTATACTCGAATGAAAAGTTTTTCATGTAAATCCATTTTTAACAAGCTGGGCGATTGCAATCTTTTGCAAGTCGACAATCGAATTCTCAAACAATTTTTTCTCAACATTTTCTCCAGTATTCTAGCATCATCACCCATGTGCCTGTTGTGATGACTTCTCATTAAGATTTAAGGTTAAGCTCAGGAGGGTGCTAGACGAACAATAATGGACTGAGGGTATGCAGATTAAAAAGATATTTCAATAAACAGGGGCAAGGCCAAGAAATTCAAAAAGAGGGGGCTCGAATTGGTAGCATTTTTAGACCAATAAACCAACTTTTGGAAAGCGCACTAAAATGCTTCATGATATTTTTTGCCTTTGATTTTATGGGGGTACTCGTTATTCTAAAGGTACTTTGGAAGGAGGCGGTGAGAGGTTGTTCGAGGCCCCATGTATTTTACCTGTAAGAAGAGGCCTCCCTGTGAGCGAAGCAAGCTGAGGTGCACGGACCCGGTAGGGCTGAAAATTCTCGAAAAGAGCCTACAACCTGCTATTAAAACATGAGCGGTATGCAAGGCCATTTCATCTCCATGAAGAGCTTAAAAAGATTAATCTTTCAAAATAACCATTGTGTACGGGAACCAATAACGCAAATAATTCAATATTTTAGAGGGAGGGAGTTGGAGCAATGTTGAAAGTGATAGCGATATTCCATTAGAGACTAGTGAAGCTGACGAATTGGACTATGGAAGTAGCGAATTATCATTTCATATACTTGGCAATTCCGAACCTTATTCTGATCTTGACAACGAAAATAATTCTTCGTTACTCTTTGGTGTTGAAAAAGCAGATCCTGTTTGCAAACTTAATGACCTGATCCGCAGAGAGGAGATTGACAAATATAGGATCCTATACAAATTCTTAAATGATGTAATTGAAATTCACTATGACCCTTTTCATAAATATGATAAGGATGTAAACGAATTTTTTAACAAAATTACATATCTTGTTGGGCGGAGTGTAGCATGCTTCATTAGAGGTCCTATGAGTTTCAATGAAGGCAGAGGAAGTCACATAGATACAGAGAAGAAGAAGCACATGAATCTTGGTGGTCCTTAATAATGGAAACTTTTCATTTTGAATTCCAGTTAAAACTACAATTACAAATCTCACTATTGCAAGGTAATTTGTAACTGGCTAGGCTGTGTTTACAAATTAAAAACTATTACAATCGTAGTAATGAGAAAAAAAATGTTAAAAGGGGAGTAGCTCTGGATTAGTCCAAGTTTTGTTTCAACGGCAGAATAAATAGTGTGTGGTGCGAATGAAGATGCTTGTAAGTTTGGAGAAGATGAGATAGCGTTTCTGTTGATGATCAATGGACAAAGAGTCACACATGTCGATGAATGAGCTGCAGGAGTTGCCAAAAATACCAAGTGAATGGAAAGATTGACAAACGAGACTGACTTAAACTGACGTTTTAAGTCAGATACGAGGGTGGCATATTTCTCTGACTTTCTGACAGCATTGTAGTTGAGATTTGTTTCAAAGCCTATGGTTAGCTCTAAAACGTACAGACAGTTTTCTTTAGTTTTGAGAAGTAAGTCAGGGCGTAGTTGATCTCCAGTTATGATAGAAGGGGAAAGAAAGCCTGGTAAATCTGCGTAGAGAGAAGACCCATTTATTGCTTGGAAGGAAGTGTCTAGAAAGTTAAATGCAGAATTATGACGCCAAGTATAGCGGCCTTGGTCAAGGTACACTTTGCATCCAGCAATAACGTGTAAAAGTGTGTCTGGAAGAAGACAGAATTCACAGTCAGATGTTTGACTAAGGTTTCATTTCAGCAGATTTTTACAAGTTGGAAGAGTGTTGTTAAGATACTAGATGGTAAAGTTAAAGATGTTACTAGGCAAATTGCTCTGTGTACTTGACCAAATACAGTTCAGCTTTTCCAGTGAATGTTTCAGTAGGAAGGTAATTGTAGTAGCTCCCTGAGATGGTAAGTTTTGAGAGACGTTCTTCATTGTCTAATTTGACAGCCTTTAATACCTCTTTAGTATTACGATAGATGTCGTACTGTATGTTCGTGCCATGACTGGTGTTTTTCCATAGGGTTTGAATGTCAATGTTAGGAGAAGATTTTAGGGCATTGCGACAGACAGTTTGGCATTGCGTAAATTTGATAGAAGGCAGTTGTAGATTTAGGCCAAACTGATTTTTTGAGAGGATTATTCCATTCAATGTTGCAAAAACAGGAAGATCAAGCCACTGGTGAATGTAATTGGAAACAAGATTGTCTAGGTTTTGGACAACCCAGGTTTTTGGTAGATCTGCAACAGTAAAATGCCATGAAACTTTTGACAGAATATAACGATGGTATAATAGCAGTTTGTTTTTAGGATGGAGAGGTAAGTCGTCAATATCCTTCATAAGAGTAGAGAAAAGTGAAACGAGTTTAGATTTATGATCTTGGTTACTCATTTCAAAATCAAAGAAACGACCAAGATACTTAAAGGAATCGCCATTTTTGACAGCAGGTACTATTTGGCTGCAGATGAAAAGTTTTGGTTCAAATTGGAGGGATCGCGTAGAGTGTTTCTTGACATAAAAGGTGACACATTTTTCAACTCTGACAATGAAGTTTGCCCATTGACACCATCTGGTTAGGCAGTTTAATAAGAGTTGGTTCTCCTTTTCTCCACTTGTAATAACAGCAGCATCATCAGCAAACTGAAACCAGTGTACTGGCTGAAACATGCGGTCATTACCATCATGGGGGGAGAAATCAAGCTGCTTATATTTATCTGATTTGATGTATTGTATGAACGTGTTGAAGCAAAGGTTGAAAAGAAGGGGGCTGAGGCAGTCACCTTGCAATACGCCGCGGTGAACGGGAATTGCAGTGGTTTGGAATTTATCGGTTATGTTACCGGTCTTAAAATCAAGATATAAGCTTGAGATCAATGATTGAATTTCCGAAGGTATATGATGATAAGCAAGAATAGCTGGTATCAGCTTGTGGTGAACTTCGCCAAAGGCGTTTTTGAGATCCAGCAAAGATACCACTAAAGATCGTTGCTTAATGCGAGCTAATAATAATAATAATAATAATAATGAAAACATTTTTATTTTATATTCTTCTACCTACAACAGTAACCTCACTTTACAGGTAGTTACTATCGGCTAGCCTGGTGACAAGTCTACTAATTTTACAAAAGTTATAACATTTGAATAAAATAATAATCATGGAAACATTTCATTTTCAATTCAACTAAATCTACAATTACAAATCTCGCTATTAGAAGGTAATTTGCAATTGGCTAGCCTGGTTTTACAAGAAAAAACTATAACAATCGTAAGGTAAAAGGAAAAACTGAGAAAAATAAAATAAAACAACTAAAGTTAAAAAGGATGTAATTCCGGATTTGTCCATGGTTTATTTTTGCAACAAAATATTTAGTACGTAGTACGGATGGCAATGTTGGAAAGTTCAGAGATGAGATACCGTTTTTGTTGTTGATCGATGGAGAGAGAGTCACACATTTTTAAGAAGGAAATGCAGGAATTGCCAAAGATGCCAAGAAAGCTCATAGAAAGATTCACAAAAGAGACACATATTACAAAGGTAATTTGCAATTGGCTAGCCTGGGTTTACAAAGAAAAAGACTATTACAAGCACAAACAAAATAAATTAACAAAAAAAAGGGAAAAGTGTGTTCGTCATTGTTTGTTTTAGGAGTCGTCAGTAGCAGAGATCGTTAGAATTGAAGAAGTTCAGGATTATTCCAAGATTTATTTTGCGGCAGAAAATGTAATAGGTAGTACGGATAGTTAAGTTGGATAGTTTGGAGATCATGAAGCGGAGATGATTCTCGCTGATGTCTAGAGCGTTGCACATGTCGATGAAAGAGGAGCAGGAGAGACCAAAGATACCTAGGGAACTGATAGAAAGATTAACAAACATGATAGAAGAATAGGCTGAGCTTAGGCTGTGAATAAGATTCGAGTATTTCTCTCTTTTGCGGTTAGCATTAACATCCAAGTTAATTTCATACAAGTATCCTACTGTAAGCTCGAGTATGAATAGCCGATGGTCAGAAGTGACTAGAAGTAGATCAGGACGGAAAGAGTCTCCTGTTATGATAGAGGGTGAGAGATAACCTGAAAGGTCTGCGTAAAGAGAGCAATTAGGTATAGCTTTTAAAGACTGTGCTAGGAAGTTCAATGCAGAGTTATGGCGCCATGTGTAACGGCCTTCTTCGAGGTATGTTTTGCAGCCTGCAACAATGTGAAGTAACGTTTCTGGCATATGGCAAAGAGAGCAATCGGACGACTGAGTAATGTTCCATTTAGATAGGTTTTTTCGCGTGGCAAGGGAGTTGCTAAGATATTTGAAAGTAAAACTGTAAATGTTCTTGGGCATGTTGCTTTGAGCCGTGGTCCATATTTTAGAGGCTATAGGAAGAGAGTGGTCAAAGATGAAGGAAAGAACGGTACCTTGAGATACAAGATGGTTTTGAAGGCGCTCTTTATGTTCTGATCTAACAGCCTTCAATACTTCTCTGGTATTCCTGTAAACATCATATTGGATGTTCATGCTCTGGCTGGTATTTTTCCACAAAGATTGGATGTTTTTGTTGGGAGAGGATTTCAGTGCATTACGACAAACAGTTTGACACTGCATGAATTTAACAGAAGGAAGAATCAAGTTAAGACCGAACTGGTTTTTTGACAGAATAATGCCACTTAAAGTAGCACTTATGGGTAAATCGAGCCAACGGCGGATAAATGCAGAAACGTGATTAACAAGGTTTTCGACGATCCAGGTTTTTGAAAGATAGGCCACTGTGGGGTGCCACAAAACTTGTGAGAGAAGATAGCTGTTATAAAGAAGCAGCTTATTCTTTGGATGGAGAGGTAAAGAATCAATTTGCGTTAGGAGTTCTGTGAAGATGGAGCTGAGCTGCTTAGACATATGTTCTTGGTTGCTCATATTAAAGTCGAAGTGACGCCCAAGATACTTAAAAGACTCTCCAGTTATGACAGGAGGGACCATTTCATTATTGATGAAGAGCTTTGGCTGATATTGTAGGGAGCGTGTTGAGAATTTTTTAATACCAAAGGTTGTGCATTTGTCTACTCTTATAATCATGTTAGACCATTGACACCATCCTGTAAAGCAGTTTAAGAGTAGCTGGTTTTCTTTCTCCCCGTTTGTAATGACTGCAGTATCGTCTGCGAACTGAAACCAGTGCTCTGGGGTGAACATACAGTCTGGTGAACATATGGGGAGAGAAACCAAGCTGTTTGAATTTTTCTGCCTTTATGTATTGAATGAAAGTGTTAAAGCACAAAATAGAAGGGGACTGAGGCAATCACCTTGAAGAACTCCACGTTTAACAGGAATAGCAGGGGTGACAAATTTATCTGTGATAATAGAGACTTGAAATCAGAGACTGGATGTTTTCTGGTACTTGGTGATAAGACTGAACAGATTTGATTAGATTGTGATGAACCTCTCCGAAGGTATTTTTTAGATCCAATAATGTTATGACTAGAGACCGTTGTTTTATTCGAGCTTTGTCTATTATATGGCTCATCATCGCAGTATGTTCGAGTGTACCGATATCTGATGGGTAAAACCTTTTTGAATCTGATGTTCTATGAAATTATTTTGTTTGAGAAAATCAAATGCAGAATCTCGGAGGCAAGATGTGAAGATTTTAGCGGGACCGATTGGAGAGTGATAGGTCTGAAGTTTGAGGGATCCTCTGTATCTCCTTTTTTGTGTATTAATATAGTGCAAGCTTTTTTCCATTCCGATGGGATATGTCCAGATAACCAGATTAAGCAAATCAAATCAGTTAAGAAAGAGCGAAGATAAGGACAGCGTTTGAAGCAAATCACTGATATTTTGTCAATTGGACAAGGAGAGCTAGAGGATTTCATGCGACGGATAATGGAGGTTATCTTTTGACACGGAGGAGGATCTGAATGAAAAGGATGAGTAGGATTACTGAAGGAAGGAATCCAAGATGGAATGGGAAACTGTTTGTTTGGATGCTTAGCAGAGAGTGTTTCTATAAAGAATTGTTTGCAACGCTCTAGTGAGAACGATGGAGGAAGGGAAGGTTTATTTTGTAGAAAGCGTTTAACATAACCCCAGAAATTTTTAGAAATAGAAAGATCATGGTCAAGTGTTTCGCAGGAAGGGATAGTAGATGTCTTCTTAGCAAGTTTGCTACGTAAGAGACGGGAGACGTTTCGTGTTTCGTCTAACGAAGCAAGACTATCCTTAAGTAATTTCAGGTCTTTTTTCAAGTTTTTGAGGCTATGATGTTGATACTTTTCGACGAGTCCTGTGTTTGAATTGTTCTCTTGAAACCCATATGTGTCTTTACAATAATTAAAGATGACTGAAATTAATAATGGAAACTTTTCATTTTCAATTCAATTAAAACTACAATTACAAATTTCACTATTACAAAGGTAATTTGCAATTGGCTAGCCTGGGTTTACAAAGAAAAAGACTATTACAAGCACAAACAAAAGAAATTAACCAAAAAAAAAGGAAAAAGTTTGTTCGTCATTGTTTGTTTTAGAAGTCGTCAGTATCAGAGATAATAATAATAATAATAATATTAATAATAATATTAATAATGATAACAATAATAATAAATAAATGAGCTTTTTAAAGCCAACTGTTTAAACTACTACATCAAATAAATACATACGAGATTAAATACATAAATTTTTAAGTACATAATAATCCATTAAAACATAATTTAGAGGGTAGTACTATAAAAATCTGAGCTATTTAAAACGATAGAATTACAAATAACCAGGCTGTGGCACGAGCGTCCTACATATTTTGCATGATAGTTGGTGCCATTTCAGCTTTTAATTTCTTTCTTAAACTTATTAATAGATTGAGCATTCCTTGTGTACTGAGGTAGAGAGAGCCAAAGACGCTGCCCTCTATATTTGATAGTTTCGGTTCCATAAATGGCGGTATCATAAATTCATTATTATTTCTCAAATTATAAACAGCATGACGCTCGCAGAAAATCTCCCTCATAAAAGGAGGGTTGATATTTCCCTTCGTTTTAAACATTTCAATCATTAGATTTTGCAGGTGCTTTACATGAATATTTACGAAGTCATCATTTTCTAGCAGAGTGCTGAAGCTAGAATCATAGTCTTTGTATGCAATTCTCGGAGCTATTTCATGATTATTATTAATCTTACTATTCAAGTGCCTACTGTGGAACATCCAGACCAGTGGACAGTATTAAGATTTTAAGTTTGTTAGCGTCCATGTATCCAGATATGCGAGCGAGGGCGGTATGCGTCCTTCATATAGAACACGTCTCAAAAGGTAAGCCGGCTATACTATCGAGCCTGGAGTCTGGAAACCTATCTCCCTTGGACAGCTTGAACTAATGAAAAACTTTAAATCTCTAACCATGGTTGAAAAAATGTCTAAACTGTTTTCCCATGTGCCAAGGAAAATGATGGGACGAGTCTGAAACCTGCAATCGAATCTGATGAACGCTTGGAAGTAAAAGTTGGTCTAGCTTTTAACATTGACATTGATTACGTTAAAAAAACAACTCTAGTCCCGATGCTGACTTTTTGAAGGAAAATCTAATTACTGATATACTCATTATTACATCTGTTACTAGCATAGACAATAAGTGCAGTCTACCAGTTTCTGTTGATTACTCTGGTAAAGCTGGGAAGACAGCAGAATCGCGTGACAATATGTTTCTTGAACAGCTAAAGATCCTACAGAGTTGCGAATCATGTCAGAAAGAGGCACCATCTGCCAAACATATCATAAAGACGTGTCATGAGCGTTGTACCAGTTTTTGTCAAGCCTGTTATGAATCAAAGGATGTGTGTTCTGAATGTCACGATAAAGGTCAAGCATTGTTGTATTGTTGCTCACGTTGCGTAACCGTTCCAGTCCAAGCACTATGTCGGAAATGAGAAAGCATATCTCCAAAAACGATCATGTAAAAAATAAAGATCGCCACGATCCACCTGCTGTCTTGACCTTGTGTAGCCATTCACTCACCTCATTTTTATCAAAGATAGGATATTAATGTCATACAATAATTCCAGAGCTCGATAAGTTTAAGACTGGCAACAGATTAGGTAGGTACCTGTCAGCGGTTAGTGTCTCAGTGGCAAGCTATGGCTGGCTGTTTTTCCTCTCGTAGGACAAACAAGCGTGGTTCATCTACATTGTATCATACATGCTTTCACAGCCCAGTTGACAAAATTACTGTAATCGCCAAAAATTTACCGTCTAATCGGGTGCATTGCAAAGAGGGTGTAGCATTTTTAAGCCCGTGTGATGGGCCAGTTCTTTTATCCGAGCTCGAGGATAACAAATTGAAGTTGGTTGCAAGCAAAATAACCACAAAGGAACGCCAGAGGTGTCCTGAAGAACGGTTTTAATTCCACCTAACTGGAACATTGGCTGAGGTTCGTGAAAAGGCAAAGAAACTTTTGAAGAGAAAAGAAGAATAGTATTAAGCTAAAGGATATAATAATGAACGGATAAACTTCCCAAATGATGATACTTGTAATCATATTCAAGCTTTTTCCATGGTGGACGAGGATCTGTGCTTTTCTGCTGACCTAAGCTCAAAGAAAGTGGTATCAGCTTGTTTAAAGTACGTTGGATACGGATTTGTGCCAGCAACATCAGAGAGAATGTTGATTACCAAGATAAGTAGTCATCGATTTCAAGTATGTGTTTCAACGACCAAAATATCTATGTAGCCCACAGGGAAAGAATAAGCGTCGTTAATCGTACAACTCACTTTCACAAAGTAGTCTATAATGCTATGTACTGTAACTGCATTTTGGTACCTTACAAGAATGGGAATCGGAGTCAATCGAGCATTTTAGAGATTGATCATGATGACGAAATCATCAAACTTTTCGCTGGCAGCAAAGTAGAGAGCTGCCAAGATGGGCCAGCTAAGCAGTGTCAATTCAAACAGCCCATTGGCATCGGTGTAGAATTTGATACTGTGGTATATGCTTGCGATGCCCAGTCAAATTCTGTGAAGCTGATAACACCTCTTAATGAGACTGCAAAATTACTTGACGCTTTTGGCCAGCTTTACAATGCTTTTTCTGTCAATAAGAAAGGACAGTCATACTCAAACATGACACTGTCAGAAGCATCCAACAAAGTGAAACAGTACAAGCAAGTTCTTATGGACTTTGTAAGAGCAGTTCATTCTACACAACGTTTACCAAATATCCTAAATGAACCACAGGGGATGGTTTCTGCGGCTACAATCAAGTCAGTTGATATTCTAGCTTGAGGTTTGCAGAGGTTGGATTCTATAATGTCATCTCTTGAAATTGTAGGCATGAACCTTCTCAGCTGCATGACGTTAGATGTGGAACATCTCCATTCAACAAGCCATATTAAACACTCACTACTATCAAAACAAGAATATTGCAGGGATTTTGGCAATACCGTCAAAGAAAGTATCCAGCGCTTGTCATCATCATCCTTTTCCTATTACACAAGTGAAAAAGCCTCATGGTATCCAAAGCAAGAGCATGGTATTCATTCATCAGCCCTATCTTTGGTTTCCCCACTACCTCAGATAAACATGGATGAAAAGTCGGTCGGTGAAATGCGAAGTTACGCTTGCATGTATGGCACTGCTGTGCGTCAGAGGACAACTAATCAAGAAACGACAATGGCAAAACATGGCACTATGCCAGAAATGATCTACCAAAGGAAGCTAGTCATCACAGAGAAAGCTAACTTTGCAAATCATAAAGATACAGTGGTTGATGCAGAGGAAATTGACAGCATTGGAAACGAAGTTGAAGAAATTGAACTCGAGTATGATTCAAGTACTAACGACCGAGATGATGATGCAACAAATTCTGAGCTGGACACAAGGTCAACGTTTCTGGTCGGAGTTTCCATTCGATATGGAAGAGCTGCGAGGATCAATAACAAATACATATCATGATATCATGACCATTGGTATGAATACAGCATTTACTTGACGGATTTTCATATTTCGCCTGAAAAATTAGCGGATTTTCGTATTTGTTCACTAAAAGTAGGCGTATTTTTGTATTTCAATACCCCCTTACACCCCCCCCCCCCGTTTTTGTAAGGAATGTTACTCAAATCAACATGCAAATTATATTCTAACAAATCTGTACCACCAAAAACTGTCCCGGAGGTGAGAAATGATTGATAAATACAATAGATAAAAGGACAATAAAACAAATGTGATAGCAGATGGTATAGCATCCAGAATAGCCCAAGAAAAAGAAACGGTAAATGCTGTCTGTCCCAAAAAATAAGAAACTCGATAAATAAATACATTAAATGTAGAATGCAAAGAATAAAAAGAAAGTAGACAGAAAACGTGGAAATAATAAATAGAAGTGACAGGGAGAAAATAAACAAAAAGATTGGAAACAATGATAAAACTATGTGTAAACTAACCTAATATTAAGGCCCCGGGGCGCAAAATTTTCTAACTTATACTGCCAGAAACTTCCACGTATCCTACCATTCCCATTAAGTCTATCAATAGTCGTTACTTTAATATTTTCGAGAAACCCATGATGATCCTTCCCTGCAAAATGCCGGAAAAAACCAACCTGAGGTATACCCTAAGAGCCCCCGATAAACTTACGATTGCACGCCTTGTAGTTATTAAACCTAAGCCTAAACGGCGTGCAAGTGCTACCCACATACTGTACACCACAGACTTTACATTCCATAGAATACACCACATTGGACGAACCACAGTTAAACGAAAATGTTATCTTATATTCCTTATAAGTTATATGGGAAGTAAAAGTATCTCTTCCACATATAACATTACACACTTGACATCGAGACTTGTCACGTGGAGTACAATCCTTGTTATGCGAAGCCCCTGCCCCCTCACTATGAAGTTTAGCCCTAACTAGTATATCTTTAAGATTCTTACACCTCTTGAATGATATCAAAGGTGGCTGAGGAAACACCTTCCTGTGCTCTTCTGATACTGTAAGGATAGAATGAAGTCTCCCGGCCACCTTTGCCCAAATTATTCAAGGCTGGATGATATATGGTAACCAATGGAACCCGCCCATTCCCATTGTGTTCATGTTTCCCATTAGCCTTATCCAGTAGTGTAACCCTTTCCTGCCTACGTGCCTTATCTATCTGTTCTGTTATAAGTGATTCCTCATAACCCTTTTCCTTTAACCATCCAGCCAAATCCTTTAACATATCCCGTAACTGCAAGACTTCTCATGTAAATACTAATGTGTATCAGTAGGTTTACAAAAAAATATGTATGTATGTATAATTTTGCCATCAAATAAATTAAAATTTAAAATTAAGAAAAATAAAAAGATCTAAGTACAGATATATAAAATTTACAGATAGAAGTTAAAAGCATAGACTAAAAACACCCCAGGTTAAAAATGGCCGGGATAGCATTAAAAAGGTCAATACGATCTTGTTTCCAAAGTGGTCCCTCCAGAGGTGTTATAAAAAAATGTGTACATGTAAAATTGATTTGTATCCAAAACTAGCATAAAAGTAATTCTGGTAAAATGTTACCTAGAACCTTTTCGTTGGCTGAATTTGGATTTTCAATAAAATATGTAGGGGCTTTCCTCCTGACTTTGTAGATCATCAAAGAATTTATCTTTGATCTTGTATTTGAAACTATTGACGTTCTTTGCAGATTTTAGTTTTAACGGTAGATTGTTCCAAATTTTGGGACCAAGATATGAGAGGCAATTTTGCCCTATGTTTTTCTTTCGGAAAGGCTGATTCAGTTTGTTTTTAGACCTTCGAGTGATTCTGTTCTGGCCAACTGGTAAGAACATCTCTGACATGTAGGGTGGGGCTGAATTATCAAAAACTTTCGCAGTCATACATTGCTCAAATCTCTCTTTCGTGGGGAGCCAATTGATATTTGTGAATTCCTTGATTCCTATATGTGCTCTGTTATTTAGATTCAAACAAAACCTGATACGTTTATTTTGAGCTCCCTGAATTCTTTTGGTCAATCTTTTGTTTAAGTATGGAAACCAAGCACTGCTTGCATAGTAAAAATGGGGCTGAATTAGTGCGTTTGCTAGCAATCTACGCAGGGAGAAGTCAAGAAAATGTTGCTTTCTGTAAAGAAATCTTAGCCTGCCATTGATTTTGCCTAGGATTCTTGCAGCCATTGATTCTCCGGACAGGTCTTCATCGAGAATACAGCCTAAATATGTGACTGAGGTGTATTGTTTAATCTTGATGTCGCCTCTTCTGATGTCCAGTTTTTTTCTGTCAGTATGTTTATTCTTTCTACCAAAAAGTATCTATTTTGTTTTGTCCTCTCCAAAATGAATGCTTAGTTTGTTATCAACAAACCAATCGCAAAGAGTATTGAAATTTCTGTTTAGTTGTTTTTCTATTTCATTCACGTTATTGTCTCCAAAAACAAGACAGGAGTCATCTGCATACAGAAGTAAGTCACAGTCGACTGCCTGTGGCATGTCATTTACATATAAAAGGAAAATTAGCGGGCCAAGAATAGAGCCTTGAGGAACACCACACGATAATTCACCAGGTGATGAGGAATCTTTTCCTTTGCTTACAAATAAAGTTCGGTTTGTTAGATATGATCGAAGCCAAAGTATGACTGAGTCAGCAAAGCCAAGGTGCTTCATTTTTTCGAGGAAAATTTCCTGGTCGATTGTGTCAAATGCTTTTTGTAGATCTATTAATATCATGCCCGTAAACATATTATTTTCAAAACCCTGAACTATTTTGTCACTTAGATATGATAAACATGTGTCGGTTGAATAGTAGGGACGAAAGCCGGATTGGTAACGATAGATAATTTTGTTTTTATCTAGATATTTTTTTATCTGCTCGTGGACAATTTTTTCAATTACTTTAGAAATTTGCGGCAGAAGTGAGATTGGTCGATAATTTTTTGGTTCATCTTTGTTCCCCTTTTTAAAGAGAGGTTTCAATTTCGCTGTAGGACTATCCCCTCACTTAGAATAACTTTAATGTCTAGAAAACTTATACTCTCCCTAGAGTGCACCCCTGTAAACTTAATGGTATCATGGCTACTTTTAAGAAAGTTGATGGAGGTCTCAAGCTTCTCCTCGCAATGTGTCAAGATGAAGAAAACATCATCGATGAATCTCATCCAGACAATGGGTGTGTCCACTGATTCCTTCAACAATCTTTCTTTCAACCCAGTCATAAAGAGGGCTGCATAAGCTCGAGCGAACTTAGTTCCTATAGCGGTGCCTAACTTCTGTCTATAAAACCTATCATCAAAGATCGAGAACCAGAGATGCCAATCCCACTAGGGTATCAGAAGACACGTTTGGGTTTACCTTCTATCCAGCGCTTCCCTGATGGCTTTCAAACCCTCTCCATGTGGAATGCTAGGATAGAGTCCCACAACATCAACCGTGCATAGTATAGCCCCCTCTGGTATCCTACCTATTGCACTTAACTTAGATAAGAAATGATAGTGTCCTTAATGTACGACCTACCGAGGCTAATCAGTGGATTGAGGTGGTGATCTAGATATTCTGATATATTTTCTGTAATGGTGCCACAATTGGAAATTACTGGACGACCCTTAACCCCACTTAATCCCTTATGAGTATTAGATAACAAATGGAACCTACCTAGTTTTCCTCATTCACCCCTGTCCCAAACTACAACAGCTGAACCCTTATCCGCTACCTCTTGGTTACTACGTATATTCCTATGCTTGCTATCGTGTGTGTATATTCCTATGTTCGTTCTGCCTCGCTTTGGTAAGGAATTCCCCGAAAAAAGTGAAATTCGTTGCAAAGAAGGAAGTCGTCCTGTAATCTGGCTGCGTGGAGAAGATGGGAGATTAGATTTTGCCCCGGAAATGGCGTCCGGCGATATTAATGAGATATTGATTTGGTCGGTGTCTGGTGGAACGCTGCTTGTCCTTCTGTTTGTAATCATCATTTGCTGTTCCTTTTGCAAACGACAGGGGCCTTCATATGTATTATTACCATCAGAACGGCCTATCAATACAGTCAGGCAGCCTTACTACGACAGCTTCAGAAATTTTGCGGATTATATCATTAATAAAGATGAAATACATGTATCTAAAAAGTATGTACCTCTGTCTTAGACTCTGAAAACTCTTTAAGTTAGAGTGCAAAGAAGCATGCTTAGAAATTATGTGGATGAGAATCGTAAAGCCATTTATCATTACTGCTAATAATGTTCGCTGGCATTATTAAATTAGCACTTAGCTAACTGAACTATTATACGATTTTGGCTAGCTTACCAACCTCTTCTCTTCGCTTACACTTTCCTTTTCTACATCAAAAGAGCGCACGAGGGCGGTTGCAGGTCTTGGCCATGAAAAATTTAGCAAAATTTGCTGTTTACATTTTCCTTGATTTTTTTGCGCACTCTTGCCCTAGTAGCTGATTGAAATAGTATAGGTAAAGAACCCAGGAGTTATCAACTGAACTGAATTTCACACCAAAGAAGTTGCTATAATTTTCTTATTTTTTGTTTCTTAAACATATCACACGTTTTGCTTGTCATAGGTTGGTTGGCTGACCATTAGCAAATCTGTTTGGTTTGGTCTATCCATTGGTCTCAAAGATTGTCTCAAAAATTAAGAATTAACGATTCTAGCTCATTAAATTTTACTATATCTCTAAATTATAAGCATCTGCCAATATACAATTCCTTGGTTCAAGGCTACATGCAAACATCCAACTTTTCTTCACTTCATTATCATATGAAAGTTTTGCTTCGTGAATACTAGAAATTTTTTAAAAGCAAACCCCAAATGAAAGATTTTAATGCAATATTACTTGATCAATATTTCTTTTTTACAGGCTTGGTGAAGGTAGCTTCGGAGTTGTTTATGTAGGGGTATTCAGAGGATCTGAAGTTGCAGTTAAGACTATGCTATTACCACTTTGCCTGGATGAAGGTTCACAATCATTCTTGAATGAAGTTTCGACATTAAGGTGAGACACTTTATGTCCTTTAAGCTCATTAATTTTCCAATGCATATTGAAATAATCCTGGCAATAATATCAGTTAGTATCAGGTGTTTTCATTTAATTTTTTTGTCCTGATATGTTTGTCCTGTACAGTTTGACTATCTAAGCTTCTTTGTGTCTCAAAACCCAATATTTGAGTAATGGCAAGTCAAGAAAATGAAGACAGGAAAATAATAGTTTGAAATGCCACAAAGAGAAGGAATGCATTGAAAAATAATTTTTGCTTTATTGAAAACATGTTGTATGATAGTGTCCCCTGTTAGCACAGAATGCTAAATACATAGACACTGTAATAAATTAATACAAAAAATAATGATGATGAATATTTGGTAACATTTTCAATAGGCAAGCAATGTATCTCATTGGCCATTTTTGATCCACAACTAGGAATATATATTTCATAGCATTGAAGAACTTTCCTAGAATTTATAAATGTGACTTAATAGGATTGAACTGTGATGTACTTTCTCAATAATAATTGAAGATAATCCAAGACAAGACAAGATAACATAAGACAATCCAATTTATAGTGCAAAAAGAGACAGAAATTTAGATTCAGTAAGTATGTATGCTTTGACACCTTGAAATAGAAATATAATCCTTGCAAAATAGAAATACAATTGGAATAGATACTTTTGGCAAGAACTAATTTTTGGTACTATTTCAGCAAACTTCGAAATCGCTACATAGTCCAATTCATTGGAATATGCCTGTCAGTTGACAACCCATGTATCATTATGGAATACATGCAAGGAGGTTCTGTTGCTGACAAAATTCATAAAGATTTTTGCTCTCTTGAATGGAAATTAATAATTAAATGGGTAAGCATGATTACTATCCACATTTCATGTATTCAGAGGCAAATGATAACTTGGTTGGTGGGGGAGGGGCACAGCAAAAAGCACTAAAAATGACTATCAATATACTGTAAAAAGGAAAATTGGCTAAATCTGCAATGGGAGATGGGAGTAGGGGTGGATGGTGCCATAGCCCTCCTGACCGTTCCTTTTTTAGGTAACTTGGTAATGAGCTTTAAGTTTGTTTGTCTTGAGGACTCCTGGTAAAAATAGAGGAGTTGCAGTTCTGTGCTGAGTTCATCCTTAACGAAAGAAAATGATCAATACAAAACAATCCACAACAAAGGAATATAAAAATTGCCTGAAGGCGATAAAACTTTGTTCTCCCTTAGCATGGAGAAGTAGGTGGCTGAGATGAAGAGCTCAGAAATGTTATGTTTTGGTCTGTGCACTTCATGAGAAATCTTATCCTGCAAACTATTTATGTCATGGTAATAAACTGGGTTGTAGAATTTCCATAAGATTGTATTTCTATTACTTTATATGCAAAAGCTTTTAAAGCCTTGATAATAGAAAGACTTGATAATAAGGAAATAAAAAGAAAGTACTTTCAATCAGTTTATTTTTCTTTGGAAGAGTGGACAAATAAAAGGCTTTCCTTCAAACCCTTAGAAAAGCTTTGGTTCAAACCCTCAAAAGGCTGAAGCTAGCCTCAAAAATCTAGTTAGGCTGAAGCTAGTGCTCAAACTTCTGACAAAATGGTATTTTTGGGGGGCTGTAGCCTTCATATCTTCAGATAATTTTCAGATTGTCATTAAATCTGTTATTGTTTTTCCCTTCTTTAGAGCGTTAGAGCTGACCAAATTGTCAATGCTAAGAAAATATGATAATCAAAGTTCACTTATAATTTGCTTTATAGTCATTGGATGCAGCAAAAGGAATGGAATTTCTTCATGCACACAAACCTCAGCCAATTATTCACAGAGATCTAAAGTCTGACAATCTTCTGGTGGATGAAAATGGTGTTGTCAAGGTTTGTTTCAGTTAGAAAAGAACAGAAGGCTTAAAACAAGATATTTCACTTGTTTGATATTTTCATGAAGAGTCTTTCAATTTTCAAAATTCAGAAGCTTTCACAGAGTTCTAATTTTTCCAGCATTCTTTTTCAGGTTGGTGATTTTGGAACAGCAAAGCTATATAAAAAATTTACAAATAGTGGATCAATGTTCAACCGAAGTAAACGGCGAGTGCAAGGTTATTTATTTTGCAATAATCTTATGTTGAGAAGCATTGTTTTACAATAATATGTCTTAAAATCATCAATATCTAAGTGAAATACTAAAAAGAATAACATAAGCATTTTGTGGAAGATCACCAAATTCATCATGGGCACAGAAAAAAAGGATCTTCAAAACATTGATAAAATCTTTGATTTAATTATTCTCTTTATTCTATGGTTTCAATTTTTACAATACTGCAGTAAATAATGAACTAATTGTTTTGTAGATGATCAAAGGTCTGAATTTCCAGGGACAGTGTGCTGGGCAGCACCGGAAGTTCTCCCCCCAAAGCCCCCTGGGATTAGAGGCAAATACACGACAGCTGCAGATGTGTATTCATATGGTATAACACTATGGGAGATGATTTCCAACAAACGGCCCTTTAGAGGCTACAAGTTTGAGTTTCAAGTAAGAAGAAATATTCTTTCATCTACCCAGAGTCTTTTTTATGCATGTCACTTTGTTGTTTTTTGTAACAGAATGCTTCAATACTGATAAGTATTGTTATGAAAAGTGGTGGGTCTAAAAATGGTGGGGGGGGGCTGGACAATAAATTAGAAAAAAGAGGCTTTGCTGGTGGTTCATTTATTAAAATTTTGCACTTTTTGCAAAATATTAGGGTGCTAAAGCAACCCCAGTAGGGGCAGACACTTAGTTAAATAGTGGGGGGGCATGCCTGTCATTAGAAACAATGACTTCACATTTCCCAATTTTTTTAGAAAAAAAAGCAATTGTCCTTCAAAATATTTAGGGAAATCCCCTTTCGCCCCTATTACCCCTATTGCCCCCAGGTATCCGCAAATGCATCCAAAGTTTGCCTGCAGCAGATAACAGCCACAAAGATTCGATGGGCCAGATTCATTAACTTAGCTGTCAGGTTTCATTGAAATTTCACTTGATCTTACCAATAATTGTTCGAAATCTCAAAAACAGATAAACGATCATGGGCTCAGTCACAAGTTGGGAAGTGGGAGGGAGGCAAGGGAAAATGTAACACCCATAAGAAAATATTTTGAAAAAGCTCTATTGTGTTGCAAAAAGTTCGAGGACTATGCCAACGCAACTGGCTTTTTCAGTTAGTTTTGAAATGTTCATAAAATCAAGTGAATCGAGTAGCGTCTGCTGGAGGGGAGCGGGCTTTACGCGCAAAAACTTTACAAAACGCTGTGCTACACTGGCGCCAAAGAAGAGTTAAAGACAACATGATATATTGTCCAAAAATTATCATCTGTTCAAAGACGTGAACAGCAAAAGACGCTTTAACACTTAATTCTTTTAATAACCTGACTTTAGAACAATTGGCATAATTTCAGCCTTCACGTTTTTATTGTTTATTGCTTATTATAATAAGTTTTTGTAATTGTTGTTGAAATGCTGTTTTGCTTATCGCTGTCCTTTGTTTTGTTGGCTGTTGCTATTCTTTTCTTTTTCAATTTTTGCTTGTATTGCTCTTTGACAGGGGCGAAGCCAAACAAACTTTTCGATGGGCTAAAGAAGTAATTTTTGCCGACAAAAAGGGCGTGTCTCACTCTTCACGGGTGTGGTCAAAATATAAATACGCTTTTAAGCGTTTCTGTTTCAAATTTCATACTTTACTTCCAAACTTTAAAAGTTTAACTACTACAGAAATGTTTATACGTTGCAATTGTTGCAAAAAGGTTACAGGAAGAGAACAAAAAGTGTTTCTTTTGCCCGGCAAAAATCCTTTATGAATCCAAAATGTTAGAGGGGGGGGGGGGGGTACCTGCTCCGTGAGCTTTATTGTGGATCTCAACCTGCCTCTTTTTTTTGTTGGTCATATTTTTTCGACAGATCTCACCCTGATGTTTCTTATAAGGAATGTTTTTTTAAAAGAGCGTATAATATCGTTTTTGTTGTTGTTCGTGTTCATTCAGTATTTAGTTTTTTATCTTAAATTATACCCGGTTTTTTTGTTAAAAGTAAAATTCTGATGTCTTATGTTTTATGTCTTAGATAATGGACGCCATTATAAGTGGAACGCGACCCGAAATACCATCAAACTGTGTCCCGGCTATGAAAGAACTTTTAAACGAATGCTGGTGTAAGCAAATCGAACGTAGGCCGACATTTGAAATGATTCACAGAATACTTGACGACTGGATGACGAAAATAAGGCTAGTTGAAATCGCGACACCTCAAACTCGAGCTACTTTTCCCCCTTCAGGTAGTTTAAAAAAAGAGACCTTACCGCTACGTTAGTGCAAATTAACCCAAGGATCGCGGAGCAATTTACTGTGTGAGGGGGCTCTTAGATTTGGGAGGGGGGCTAAACATGCTAAAAACAAAGAGCAAGGCTTTTGGTACGGTTTTGAGTACATTTTGGAAATGACTGGGGAGCTAAAGCCCCCTCAGCCACCCGCTTCCGCGGTCCCTGAATTACCTCTTAACAAGTTTTATACTGTAAAATGATCATTATTTTTTGTGTATTGATTCTCAGTCATCATTGATCCATACATTCTAACAACGGGTTCTTTTGACAGGCAAAAATTAATATGGTATGCCTCTTAAGAAGAAACGTTTATGAACTATCAAATATTAATGGGAATTAATTAGTTAATGCGAGTTAATATCCGCGGGGAAGGCGCAGATTACTCCTCTCTCTCTCTCTCTCTCTCTCTCTCTCTCTCTCTTTCTCTCTCTCTCTCTCTC